>CM021697.1:93669999-93750343 GCA_011074415.1 Stictonetta naevosa
TTCTTTCTTTCTTTCTTTCCTTCTTTCTTTCTTTCCTTCTTTCTTTCTTTCCTTCTTTCTTTCTTTCTCTTTCTTTCTTTCTATCTTTCTTTCTATCTTTCTTTCTTTCTTTCTATCTTTCTTTCTATCTTTCTTTCCCGTTTCTTTCCCGTTTCTTAAATTTGTTTGTAAATAGAAGTCTTGTTTAATTGTTTGTTTTTGAAGCCCTTTTTACTTTCTCCCTCCAGCATAAGAATAATACTTGACATGGGGTCTTTTTTAGAACTTCTGTTTTCAAAGGAAACAAAGGTTTTACTTTTTGTTCTCTTTGAAGGTATTTGCGTGACAATTTGTGACTACCTGTCATTTCCTTTGCCTTCAGTTTCTGCAGTGCTGATTCATTTTGCTAAAGATGGTTCAGATGTGGTCAGTTCTGGCTGCACTCCTTTTCTTGATTATCAGCCTGGTTGAAGGGTCAGGTAAGTGAGAAAGGTCCAAGCTACAGTCAGCACTGTGTGGTACTCTGTATTACCAACTTGCACATATGCTGACATTTCACAGTTCGCCAGAGGAATTTGCTTATTTTTTAACGTGAGCATGAAGAGTGATGTCACCTCAGCTGGCAAAATAATCTTGTGCTTCCCAGAGTGGCACAGGGTAATATACCTGATAGGGATCCAAAACACAAATCATCTGAAGATGCATCTTCTGTTCAGCTGGGATCATCAGATCTATGGTTTCTGGCAGAAAAAGCATTTATATATGCCCCATGTTACCTATGAGCCAAGAACTACTGCGCCAAGTGTTTTACCATTATTACAGGTGTAGTCATCTCCCAGGCTTTACTTAGATTTTAACTAAGGCACCTAATTCAATAACAGTCTACTTTTTCTAAGACAAACAAAAAAACAAAAAACAACTAAACTTTTCTTTCCCTTAAGGGTGAATCTTGGCCTCCCCAATGGGTTTACAAAGCCCATATTAAAGCAATAGGAAACTGCTGACCAAAAAAAGATGAAGGACTTGCAGCTCATCAGCATATATCATGTACCTGCACGGTATCCACAGAGGAAAGACACCTTTTCCACTGCATTTCCAGACTTCAAAGTCAGTGGCAGCAGGAAGCAGGACCTGGAAATTTAATATGACTTATATGCAGCTGCACAGAGCAAGCAATATGTCTTCAACGCTGCCGAGCGACACCTATGCTTTGATGAAGGCTGTAACATCATTTTTAACTTCTTTTTTTTTTTTTCTTTTTTTTTCTTTTTTCCTTTTTTCTTTTTCTTTTTCTCTCTCTCTTTTTGTTTTTGTTTTCTTCTTATGTAGCTTATAAAATTGTGAATGTGGAGGCTGGCCATGAGGCTGTGTTGACTTGTGCTTCTGTCTCCAAACTGTATTTGATAATGGTGACATGGGAGATAAAATCCAACACTTCCTGCTCTTTGGCCTATAGAAATGATCTCAACAAGACAAAAAAGTTAAACTGCAGTGAGAGGATGATGTGGAAATATTCACCTGACAGGGACCCTGCTCTTCGTATTTACCCTGTGAACCTGAGTGATGAGGGAAATTACACCTGTGAAATTGCCAGCGATATGGGGAATTTTCATTTTTCCTCTTCTCTGTCTGTGATAGGTAAGACACACCTAGTGTTTTTTTGTAGTTGTTGGATGGAGATAAAAATGATTTGGTTTGGTGTTAAAAGACCAAATGGTTGTATGCTGAGATCAAAAACAAAGTAGAAACTTCACAGAATCATAGAACTGTAGGGGTTGGAAGGGACCTTGAAAGATCATCGGGTCCAACCCCCCTGCAAAGCAGGTTCCTCAGAGCAGGCTGCCCAGGAAGGCGTCCAGACGGGCCTTGAATATCTCTAGAGAAGGAGACTCCACAACCTCTCTAGGCAGCCTGTTCCAGTGTTCTGTCACCCTCACCATGAAGTTCTTTCACATGTCGGTGCGGAACTTCCTGTGTTCTATCTTGCGGCCATTGCTCCCTGTCCTATCCCCACAAACCACTGAGAAGAGATTAGCTACATCCTTCTGTCTTCCACCCCTCAGATATTTATAGACATTGATAAGATCCCCCCTTAGTCTCCTCTTCTCCAGGCTGAACAGACCCAGGTCTCTCAGCCTGTCCTCATAGGAAAGATGCTCCAGGCCCCGTATCATCTTTGTGGCCCTCCGCTGCACTCTTTCCAGGAGATCTCTGTCTTTTTTGTACTGGGGAGCCCAGAACTGGACACAGTACTCCAGGTGAGGCCTGACCAGGGCAGAGTAGAGGGGGAGGATCACCTCCCTTGACCTGCTGGCCACGCTCCTTTTAATGCATGTCAGGATCCCATTGGCCCTCTTGGCCACCAGGGCACACTGCTGGCTCATGGTCAACCTGCCATCCACCAGGCTGACCACTTGATTCAGTCGGACTGGCTATTTGGAGAGGCGAAGGAGGCATGCAGAGTTATAGAATAGGACTGGGCTGTATTAAGGATATATATATATTTTTTCCCTTCTCACTCATGAACAGGCAAAGATGTACCAAATGCAACACTCTGGGTAGTTTCTGAGGTAGTTCTTTGGGCATAACACAGGATTTCAATGTTGTGTGAATGTTCCCACAACAAGGAGTACACAGTCTTGCTTAAGTTAATGCAAATAGAAGATATTAAATAAATATTGCCACTTCAAACTGAGCCGGAGGATGCTGAACCAAAATTCACAATGTACACAATGTGTATTTTGTGTGGGTAAGAGCCAAGTAGGAAAACAGTGAGAGTTTCAAGACATTTGGAAATATTTCACTCTTACAGAAACACTGAAAATTGTCTGTAAGGCTGTATCATTAAAATAAAAATGAAACTAGGCTATTTTCAACCTAGGCAGGAACAAATGTGTGTTAGGAAACATAACCAATATATCAGATAATCTTTCTCAGACTGGTAAATTTTCTCTAGGTTTCCTTACATTTCCTTACATTTCAAGAAACATTTTACTGTGAGAGAATTTTGTATTCTGGTTATATTAGTCAATTTTTAGTTGTTTTGTCAAATGTAGAATATGAATTGTTGGGCTTTAAGCAGAATAGTTCTTGTCCAATTCCTTTCTTTCTTTCTGTCAAATTCTTGATTCTACTTATATATCTAATTCTAGATTCTAACTTAGATTAGATATAAGGCAGAAATTCTTTACTCTGAGGGTGGTGTGGCACTGGAACAGGTTGCCCAGAGAAGGTGCCCCATCCCTGAAGGTTTTTGAGGTCAGGTTGGATAGGGCTTTGGGCAACCTGATCTAGTGGGAGGTGTCCCTGCCCATGGCAGGAGGTTGGAGATGGGTGGTCTTTAAGGTCCCTTCCAAGCCATTCCATAGCTCTATATAATCTTATTTCCTAAATGTTTTAACTATAGCTTCAGTAAGCTTTTTTAAGCTTTATTTTTTTTTATTTTTTATTTTTTTTGCCAGTATGTACACTGCTATACTTATAAATCTACATTTAATCCAGCTCTGTCCATCAGCCCATCTTCTCCTGTTACATCTATAGTCATCTTCTGGAAAACATGAGGAAACAATACTTTTAAATGCAGCTAGCGTATTTTAGA
The DNA here is from genome assembly GCA_011074415.1 of Stictonetta naevosa. Taxonomy (NCBI): domain Eukaryota; kingdom Metazoa; phylum Chordata; class Aves; order Anseriformes; family Anatidae; genus Stictonetta; species Stictonetta naevosa. Next base: position 93,673,577 of record CM021697.1, read on the forward strand.
GGTATTTATTTACCTTGGACTTTGATGTATTTTTTTCCCTAAAGATGATTGGTGCTAATATTCCAAATTATTTTAAAATGTCTTGGATTGGCCATGTAAACTAAAAAATACCACCAATTCTTCTGATTCTCAGTTGGAGACTTTACCCTGAACTAGGAATAACAATTGTGGTCTTTTTTCTTCTTCTCTAGTCCCTCCTACAGTGACTCTGACCTCTGACAAGAGCAGAGTGGCTGTCTGCCAAGCTGCTGCTGGAAAGCCAGCTGCCAAAATCTCCTGGATCCCTGCAAGTAACAACAGCTCTGAGGAAGAATTCAAACACGGCAATGGAACAGTGACCATAGTCAGCTACATTGGCTGGGTTAACAGCACGCACACCACTGTCACCTGCCTGGTTACCCACCCAGCTATGAATCAGAATCTCTCCCTAGATCTGTCATGTAAATAACATCATTCTGCAATTGCTCATCATCATGCTCTTGAGATTCTTTGTGTTTTTCTATGTAGCTGTTCCAGCTGAATCCCAGGGTTTGGCAGATTGGTTAGTGGGGTGAAAAGCCAAAGTTCTCGTACATATTGATAGAGAAATTAATAATTTAATCAACTGAAACTAATTGATGGCATGATATGGGGAAGCTTCCAGTGTGAGCTTACTTGTATCCCTATTTATTTTGCAAGAGTTCCTCCTTCTGTTTCAGTGACTCTTTTTAATCAGTAATGATAGAAAAGTTGCTCTCCACAGCAACTGTGATGCAGTTCACTAACTTTTTATGTGAAAATTGTAACCCCCAGAGCTGAATTTTGTCCAGCTCCCCACTGGAAAACTTCCTTGGAGACTGTCTGTGTGTGACTCTTGATCAGTCTTTCCCAGGGCCAAAGGTAGTAAAGGGTAAAATTCAGCTTCTCAGGTGTCTGTGCTGGATCTGATGTAAGTTTCTGACAGTAAAATTTGTAAGAACATCTAAATAAGTGTTCATATCACCAAAATATCTCAGCAGAGGCATGAAGGACAGAAATCAATATAGATCAGCCATTAATTACAGCATTCTGCAGGGTTGTCTAGTTAGTTCTGTTGATGCAGTACTAATACCGTTTGAACAAAGGGAGACCATGCAGACACATGGGTTGAAAATGGAAGTATGTTTATCTACACACAACTGGACGTGTGAAGTAGTTCCTATTCCTGGCTGGTGTATAGACATCTCATCTATCTCTCACAGCTCATTGGTGCTGCGGGGGTAGAGCATTAGGTCTCCTTTCTGGTTAAGGTACACGCCAATATCATATAGTCAGTGGATACTGACATCTAGCTCTGTAACTAGCTTTCTTTTCTCATCTCTCAGACTCTTCCTCCAGGCTTCCTTATCCCCTGGTGGGACTGCCTGCAAGTGTTGCTGCTATCAGTGGTGTTGGTGTGCTTTTATGCTTAATTTTCACATGCAAAGGTAAGTCATTTAATGAGTCTGAAATGTTTTACAATTCCATGTCTGACTACTTGCAGGTACCATGACATGTACATTATTGTTGAGAGTGGGCTGGGAGGAAAGGACTGAGGAAAACGTCCACATGGGATGCATTTACCCTTTGGAAAAGTCTTAACAAAAGAGGAGACAATTTTAAAACAAGCTCAGATTTTTGTAAGAGCCATTGTTGTTACTCTAACAATACATTATCTATACAGCAGAGTCACCCAGGAAGAAAAGGATAATTGCTGAGAGTAGAGTGGGTCTCGAGTTTTTAGAATTTAGAATGATCATTCTGCATTTACCAACATAAAAATTCAGTATATAAGAAAGAAGTGTTCACAAACTAGTCTAGACACTAGTTTAATGACTAGTCACAAACAATCCTTCCCCTACTTCATATCCTGTTTCCATCAGCAGTCATAAGCTTTCCCTTAAGCAAATGTAAGAATAGGTCAAATGTACATGCTTCCCTCTGGTACAATCATAGTTTTTCAGGCTGTGTAGATTTCATGGGCATTGAGTCAGCTCATACTGGTCATTGAGTCAGCTCAGTTGACTCAATGCCCTCCCACTCTTGGAGTTAAGTAAGATGGCTGTGATGGGGTATGGATGGAGTAGAAGCCTGAGTGAAGGCTTAAAATGGAAAGAAGAGAGGTCCTTAGCCCATCATGTCCCCTCAGAAAAGTACACCTGAGTCAGTTCAATCATGTACCCCAGGGAGACAAAAACTTTCAGTGAAGGGGAAAATAAAACAATAGTGTATTCAGGAGCAGGGCATAAAAGGTGAGAACTTAACCAATGAGAGCAACTATTTAAAGGACAGTCCTTCAGCTTTTGAGGGCAGCACATAACAACTTTGCACCGTGTCCCATCAAACCGTTTTGATTTCCTACTTCCAGCTTTCTGCTTACGTAAATTGGCACAAGGGCCACCAGTACTGGTTGTGGTAAGTGGGCTTTTATTTGTGTGTGTGCGTGTGTTTTGGTGATTCATTATTTGTTTTTGTTTGTTGTTTTCTTCACTAAAACATTTAATTTCATTGCAACATGTGACTGCTCTGAAAAAAACTTCTGTTTATCTCTGTTTGTGCTTGGAGAAGGGGAATGAGGAACCGTGTGTCTGGAAGGGTATTTATTATTTGGATGGTCCTAACTTCATTACTCAGAATATCTGAGCAATTGCATAAGCATTAGATGGAGAATAGAGTAGTGCATTTCCTGCCCAATAATACTATAAATTAAATTTGCAATGCCAAGGTTTAAACTGAATTTTAGATCTTCCCAATGTTAATCTGTTCACAAGTCTGCTTCACAGAGTAATCTTAACTCTGATCTTTTCCTTAAGAATGTGTATTGCCCTTGATGACAGAAATCTGCATGATTAAAGACGTGATGAAAACAGGCGGGCATGTACATGGAGGGAAAAGGGTGCAGTTCCTTATGCTGTATTAGCTATTTTAGCAACACAAACAGCTATTAAACTTTTATATTTTAAGTTGCAGTTCAGACATTCAGGAGCTAGGAAACAACACTGCTAAATTTGCCACTGCAACTTTTATTTCCTCTCTAATTCCAGGGTGTCCTGATACATATTTAATGGCATGATAATATGGTTCTCTTTCCTCAGGGCTTCTGCCTCATTTAATGCACTGAAAGAGCAATTATTTCATATTTTGTTTTCTGCTCACGGTGAAATTAATGGCTGTGTGCCTTGTTTGTTGCAAACTAGTCAAACAGTGCTCTGAAGCCAGAATGATTAATTTCCTGATATGCTCTTCTATGGCGTTCAGCAGAATTTGACTGACAGGAGTGGGAGCTGCTGAGATCAAAGTCAAAAGCTTCCAGTAATTTTAGGTGCCTACATTGGAATGCCTGTTGCCTGACCTTTTTTTGTTTGTTTGTTTTGTTTTATTTTCTCAGAGAATTTAGCGTTGTTCATTGTGATCTGTTTTGCTGAAAATACTGACTTTTCAAAATTTGTTTCCAATCTCATTAAGAAAAAGAGGTTCAGAAGGTTGTCTTATTTAGACTTTGTGAATGCACTTGTTTCTCTCTGACGGTGCAGGTTTCACCCTATGTACCCTACTCCTTTGCTTCAAGGTTCCTTTGCAAAACCACTGCTGCCTGCTACTTTTCTTTTGGGCTTGCTTTTTTGTTTGGCCTCTGTAGATATGATGGCTCTACAAAATTCTGCAACATAATATAATGATACATGTTTTTCTTTATATTGCAGACTGAGAACTTCAGGTCCACACCACCACATAAAAACACACCTGAAGTCAACCCTCATGTCTTAGAAGAAGATATCTATCAGAATTATGGAGCAGGAAATAAATTTATGAAGTATTAACAATGTAGGCATAAGTGGTCTAATATCAGCTCAGCTGCTAATGGTACAGTTGCTTGAACTTGTCCTTGAACTAACAAATCTCAGATCTCATGCACAGCAGGCTAGCAGAGTACTCACACACTAATGCTGTTCTAGAAAAGCCTTTGTCCTTCCTGACCTGAAGACAGTCAAGGGAGCAACCTGCTTTAGTAAATGATTCCTCTCTTCCTGTAAATATCAGAACAACTCTCAAAATGTTTGCAACTTCTAAAGACTGAGTTGGAAAAACACACATTTGATTTTTTTTTTTTTTGAAGATGGCCTCTGAGGCATGTGCTGTTTTCCCTCAGATCAATAATTGACATATTTTTGTGACTGAGTAAAAGACTGCTGGTGAAAATGTAGCACTTCTGTGTAGTCCAATTTAGTGACTGGATTCTCTTTGCAATTCAATGCTGGAAACCAGAAAGTGACACAAGGGACCCTGAAAAGGCCAAGAAGACCTATCCAGCAGAAATGCAGAAATAAGATTTTTTTTTTTTTCTAGATAGATAGTTACATGTTACAGATAAATATCTCATATTTCTTTTTTTTTTTCTTTAATGTATTTCTTTTTCAGTTAAACTTTCTATTTGCATTGATAATGACAGAAAAAAAAGCAAATTTGAATTTGTACTTGATATGAAAATGAGAAATAGCAATGAGCAATTTTCTAAGATTAATTTAAAAGTAAAAATATAAATATGGAAATATTTATCTCAGATGATTTCTGAGGCTATTTGGGTAACTCCTTACTGACCAGATCACAGCCTGTTTTTAAAGAGAAGAGCAGTGTTAATTTGTGAAAAATGCAGATGGTGTGCATGTTAAAAAAAACACCAACTAATCAAACCACTTATTTCTTCTTATCTCCCTGTCCCCAAGCTGAAGAAAACCACAGATTGCTTGATAATTTCAGTTTTCATAAGTCAGGCTTGTGAAACCTTTTCCAGGCACTATTATAGCACTAAGTATGAAGTAGGCATGAAGGTCCCTCAGTGCCTTTCAGTTGCATGTCACTTTATCAGCTCTAAATAGACAAGGACGAGCACCTACTGACACTGCTCCAGGCTTTCCTTTCAGTCGCATCAGAAGAGCATGATGAGCAACTCCCTGACTTATGACAAGTGCCCACAGAAGGTAGCCCATTCATCCCTGTTGTGCAACTCAGTGTAGCCATTCTTGTGGTGCTAAATGTCAGTGGTGGGTTACTGTCTCAGAGCTGTGTACAGCTTCTTCATATCGTCTGCTGGGAAGGAGATGTACCTTTCCATGTATACAGCCTCTGGGAGAAATACATGACAGCTAGCTTGAAATTAGTGAAAACAGGTTTTCAGTGATTCTAGTTAGGAAAAGTGTCCAGTAGCTCGAGTGAAATTCACAACTGAATGTAAGGAAGTGATTTCCCAGTTCTGCTGGCCTGTAGTTGGCAGTGCATAACAAGCACAATCCAGCATCCTTTTTTGTTCTTCCTATCAGCCTGGACCTTTCACAGCCAGGGTGCTGTCAAGGAGTCAGTTGTGCCTGAAAGCCTCTGAAATAGGGGAAAGATCTCATGTCTCTTAGGCAACAGCTTAGCTGGGTCTAATCCAGGGTTCCTACAGCTGCTGCAATTTGAGTCTGTCTTATTCAGAAGCTGGACCATTGCAGCCAGACATCAGGGTGATACAGCAGCTGTCAAGCTGAGGAGAGTTAGGCTATGGAGCAATCTGGTTTTGATAATCATGGTGCACGTGTTGTGATTTTAAGGGTGCTAAGCAAGAACTTCTCATGATTCCTTTGCACCGTGAGAAATGTTGAACAGTAAGAGCTAAAGTAGACACAGGAAATAAAACTTTAGGGAGGTAATCACCTCCCTAAAGGTGTGGGAGAAGCCCTCCAGAGAAGCTCCATTGTAATAATTACCCATGGCAGAGAAGCATGGTTTCCATGTTTGTGATTTTATTTTCCCTTTTAAATTATATTTGGTGGAATTGGGCCGGTCACCTGCAACACGTTAACATTTCCACTGACCCAGAAATTCTGAGGAGACTTTGTTCTGGATATGCTAACACACAGTACTCTGGCAATGAGATAGGTCCTTTTGTGCCACAGGTATGCAGTGAAATGGGTTCTCCTGACAGTTGCAGAGCTCTAAACAGCCATGCTGATGATGGTTAACCTTATTTCTGGGATGGCCCAAGAGCCACTTCAGCTGTAGCCTCTCAGAAAATTAACTTACAGCATGGTGGCCTGGTCAGGGTGTGATCATCACCCATTCCCTCCCAACAAAAGGCTTGTTACCAGCCCACAGCTCAGCTGAAGCCACATGTGGCAGGCATTAAAAGGCCTCAGCTGCCTAACTGTTTTATCTTCCTTCTGCAATAAAATTGGCCCTCATGCTTTTCAAGCTTGCTGTGTAAGATTAATAAAACATATCAGGTCAAAGAGAATAATGCGACTGGTGGGGGTGATTGTAAGAAAGGCTGGGACATGAATGGGGCTTTTAGGCAGAGCATAATAATTGGACCAATCTCACTTAATTTTCTGCTAATCTTTTGTATGCATTGCAGTTGTGGCACAAGCAGTAGGCAGTTTCAGATACAGAGTTCACTTCTTTGTAGCTATATGAAATTCACAGGAGCTTTTTGACCACAGGAGTGTGTACTGCTACACACTATGTACAACTATCCAAGTTGTCAATGGGTGATAATTGTTCTAGTGGACCTGTCAGCACTTCTAAGGGCATCATCTTTGAAAGGAGGAAGATGGGATGAGCCAAGCCATGGGCCTTTGAGTATGCTCAGGAAAGAAGCCCTTGGTGCTTTGGAGAAGAGACACAGGTCTGTGAGGTGAGCAAATTTGCATGGAAGCAGCAAGAGGAAAATGGGAGGCTGGAGGAAGGGTTGACAGAGGGGATCAAGACAGCTAAGGTCTAAAGGAGAACAAGCATGATGTTGGGTTGTTGCAGCTTGATACTTTATACTGTGACTAGTTGCTTTTTCTATTCACTCTGGCTGTCACTGGGTACCTTAACTTCTGACCATGACTGGTGAAAGACAGGTTTTGTCATATGGGAAGCTCTTCTCAAAGGTTTTGTAATGGGGAAGTCATACTGATGTCAACCAAAGAGTCCAAATAGTGTATTTTGACTCTTGAAGGAATTTGGTCTGGAAAGTAATCAACTTAAGGATTCTTTTATGATTATATTAACAATTTTTTTCTTCATTATGTGCACACTTTTGGTATTTTTAAATAGATTTTATCTGCATGAAAAGCAAATTTAAGCAAGATGAGTGTTTTAGATTGCAAATTTCCATGTATTCTAATTGTGAAAATGGTTAGAGAAATGCTGACTTTTTTGAATAATTATTATAAGAGAGCTTCTAAAAGGAGATGGGCATTGGGATGAGCTATTAGCACTTTCTGACAAAAAATATGGCTGGGAGTGTGAGGATATGATTTTTATAGCAGCAAAACTAGTCCCTTATGGGGTGTAACCTGCGGATGAGCAAGTGGGAGTTGTACTTTAGAAACTGTGCTTCCAGAGAAAGTGCCAACAAAATTGAATGCAAGGTGCATTTTTTGATTTTATTTTATTTGATGTAAGTCTTGTCAATAAGAGGCGGGGGATTGACCAAGCTGTATGCATTCAGTCTGTCCCTTTCCTCCTGTGAAACTCTCTGTACAATAGTTACTCCCCAAGAGCAGTCCTGTTGCTTCCTCTGTCCTGTTCCATCTGGTCAGTAAGCACACACTGATGTGCTGAATAATGCTGAATGTAATGGGTGTTGGATGACTCTATTCTCTTCATCAGTCTCCAGAAATACTGAGCCTGGAGATCTCCTGTTGCAACAGCTCTGCCGTGTCATTGCTGTTTCAGGTTGACTGTTTAGTTGAATATAGAGTTGACAGAATGTCACTTGTGCTTTTCAGTAGTAGATGATTGTGGCTGAAAATTCTCCTGTTTGTTGTGTGGACTCTCACTCATAACGTTTATAGGGCAATCTTGGTAATAGTGGTGATGTCCACTTTGTGATTCATCTAGGAGCAACTTATCATTTGGTAACAGCAGATGTTGCAAAGCTGTGGTGCAGTTTTTTATTCTCATTCTGTTCATTGAATGTGGAAAAAAAAATAGCTGACAAAATGTTGAGTTTGGAACCTCATAAATTGGAATGCAACCTCAGATTATGATTAAGATTTGTTTTAAACCCCAATTTTCAACATCAGGACTGAAATGAAGAAGATAAATAATTTTCCGGCAGATTTTGGAAATGTGGCAAATATCCTACAGGTATTTGTCAGTTCAGTGAAAAGCTGTTTCGATACTGTTTTTTCTTATAGTTGTATTTTTTGGTCTATTTTATTTTTTGGTATCATTTATCATAGCTTTTCTTCTCTGATGAGAAAATACTACTTTGCTTGGTATCCTAATTACTGTAACTCCTGTGGAATACTGTTTTGCTGTTTTTTTTTTTTTTTTTTTTTTTTTTTTTTGGATGTTTGTGAACTTGTCTTCAGCTATTTGGCATGGTGTCCACAATCTGTATGCATATTTCATGTGCTGGAGGTCAGTGGAGAGATCATGATTTATCCATGTGTGACATTTATTACATTTCCTATCAACTCCCTGTCCTAAATAGACCTGGAGCAATTTGTGTTTGTGCTCTTAATGTTTTTTTAAGCAATTACCCACGTTTCTCTTTATTTCCTGAGAGTTGTCTCAACAGTGCTCTGATGCACTAGTTTTCTCAGTTTATTGATTTTAATCTTTTCCAATGATTTTACCATCCAATTCTCTTTCTTCCCTTTTAGCATCACAGGCAATTGCATTCTCTGTTCAGTCGCTTTAGTAGGTCCTAGTTCCTCTCAGTGAATTAAAAATAAATAAATAAATTTATTTGTTAAAAACAATATGTTTCAAACTGTGATTTACTTTGGTATTTACTAGTGTATTTCACTGAACTAGTAGACATACTTAATGCAGGTCTCCTTGACTTTTTTTTGGCCAATACATAATAGGAAATTAATCTCTCTCTTTATTGTAAACCACTGTTGTGCTTCAATGCCTACAAATCCAAGCTTACCTACCAAATCCAAATGTGTAATATACATTATTATTTTATATGACCTTGGGTGATGTCTGTCTTGGATTATTCTGCAAAAACATCATAGGCAAATTATTTTTTTGACTCCATAGTTTCCATACGGCTTTGTACCACTCAATCACAGCAACAGGGATCCATGAAAGCACAGAGAAACTAAGCAGGCATTTATCATCGAGGCTTTTTAGACAAACTCAGTTATCAGTGATTTTACTTAGTTCAGACACAGAACAAAGCACCTCTGATACGTCTTTTTTTTTTTTTTTTTTGAATATGACTATGTGATGCTTTTGTCTGATGCTTACATTGTTGAAAACGCTTGTGGTCCTAGCTCCATCACAGAAAAAGAAATTGTGGTCCTAGCTCCATCACAAAAAATAGATGCAATTTACTTGATTAATAAGCAATAATATTTTCAGAGAAAGAAGCAAATGGTATTAAAAACCACAGACTTCTTGAGCATTTGCAGACATGAAGCTTTCCCCAATAACAGTAGAAACAAACAGCATAAGGAAGATTTTTGCTCCACTTCCTCCAGATTCTCTCTCTTGTCATTATCAAGCTATCACTATGTCTGCTGCTTGGTTTCCCATGTATTTTCTGGTTATTTTGCTGATGATATCAAATCCACTCGCACAAAGTATAACAGTACCCAGAGAAGCTTCTTGGAGTTCCTGCTTCAGACTAGAGCCAGTCTGACTTTGCTCTGACTCCTCGTTCCTGGTCTTTTATTTTTCTGTGAAAACTTGTGTTATTCGCTGTATTATAGCACTGATTTTAGCTCCCCTGCCCTGATGATATTTAAGCTGGATGCTCGGTAAGAATTTTGAAACAGACAGAGATTATTCATTTTCTCTTGCTGCATGAGAAGTAATGCAATAGATTATTCCTTTCATCAGGATCTACTGGGATATCTGACCTGAGTCTCACCAGCTAAAGTCAGTATCTTTGGAGAAAAAGGTCTTGAAAAGGATGAGCAGTTTTCCTAGGAGTCTGGTGGGTAATTTGACTCACGGTTGCAGAGGGTGTAGCCAAACCTCTGTATCTTGTTCCTTGTCTCACAACCAGGAAATTTCTGCAAAATCTTTCCAAGTCTGTTAATTGCTGTACTCCTCCAAGCAAAACTTCGCATCCCTCTGTCTTTTCTTTGAAAAAGAAACTAGGCAAAAGCATCTTGCTTGCAGATGTTCCTTGTTTGCATGTGTTTACATTAATGCTATATCAGGAGCTGATATTTTGTAGATACTTTCTCATGATTAAATGCTACAAAATCTTGTGCTAAGTAGATCATACTTTCTGTATCTTAGTGCATCAAGGAAAACACGAATATAAAAACTCACTTCATTTACAGAAGGACAATCTTTTCACTTTTCCAGGTGATAATGCTGTCAACTGCCAAACAGCTCTTCAAGAAATACTCAGTATTAGGTCAAGTCTGCGATCTCATTCACTACAACATTCCCACACTGTGTTGTGCAGAAATCGCCTTATTGTGCCCCAACCTAAAGTAGAGAGGGACAGCTGATTGCCTGTGACAGAGGATGTTAGTTTGTGTTTGGGATGGGCAGGGGAAGGTGGTTTTGTTCTTCACTGTTCTGTGTTCATCTGTGAGAAAGATTTTATTAACGTGACTGTTATTTGTACTAGTCCACCAGACTATGGTCAGAGGCGGATGAAGAATAGTTACCCACAGAGGTAGTTTTTCTGCTTTTCCTCGCTGTGATGAGGTATTACTTATCCTTCCTCTATGTATTGGTGCCTTTGCCAGCAGTTATCTCTCCCAAGGTATGGGTGGCAGAGACTGGCGTGTACATCCAGGTCTCTACTTCTCTGTTCTATTCTGCATTATTTTTGAAAGGTGAAGACATGGGCTGGGATGCCTCTTAGCAAGTATTAACCTCAGCTATTTTCTTCCAAAAATGACAAACAGGTGGATAAGCAGCAGAGGAAGATACTGCTAGAGCCCTTTGCTAGGAATAGTTCTCCATAAGATCCATACCGAAATACTGTTGCATCAAGGTATCACCTGAGCCTGTCATTTGGGATGGTGGTTGGGAGACAGATATAGCGTGTTCCTGCAGAATAGATACTTGCCAGCACAGGGATGCTCTGGTGAAACAGAGTCCCAGTAAAATGCTTGATGAATAATCAGAAGAATCACCCTTTATCAAAGGAAATGCTTTCCTCTGCTTCACAAAAGTTTTAATCTGATGATGTTGGATATATCATGGTCTCATTTACACACATGGGTGGAGACTGGAGGCGGGAAGAGAGATGGTGGGTTTTAAACTGACTTCAGTCTTTTTTCTAATGCATTCAGTATATTTAAGAGTTGTTTTTCTGAAAAGCTGTTTGAGGTATGTGATATTTCTTTTTCAGGGAAGTATAGATAGAAGAGAGACCCATCCCCTTTCCCCAGCATGTGCCCACACAAGCACGTGTGCAATGGTTAGTCAGGAGCCAAGTGCACTGGCTTTCCCTGTGCGTCAGAGCAGTGCTGTGTTTTTGACTGGAGTGTGTTCATGTTGTGTAGTGATGCCTATGTCTTTTTAGCACTCCAGCTCCTCTGCTAGCAGGGACTACCATGCCAAGGTACAACTTTAGAGACAGCCCTCAAATAATGCTCTTTGTAGTAAGATTTGCCTTCAGGAATCCCAGGTCCCTAAGATCAGTGGGAAAATACAGCAAGGAAGGCTGGCTCTTGGTGGAGGGGGGTTGGGTTGGGGAACAGTTAAACTATCTGGACACGCATGTGCTGTGGGAATTGGCTGGTGTCATCGTGAGGCTGCTCTTGGTTGTCTGCAAGATCATGGCCTGAGCTGCATGAAGCAAACGTTTCCCCTACCTTCCAGAAGGGAAAAAAGGATGATCCAGGGAACTACAGACCAGTCAGCCTTGCACTGATCCCTGGGAAGGGATGGAGCAAATAATCCTGGAAAAAATTTCAAAACATACTCAGGACAAGAAGGTGGCTGGGGGTTTATAAAAGGGAAATTGTATTTGAACAACTTGTTATTTTTCTATGATGGGATGAATGGATTGGAGCGTAAGGGGAGAACACTGGATGCTGTTTATCCTGACTCTAGCAAGGATTTTGAGCTGTCCCTCATACCATCCTCATAGACAAACTTACCAGAAAAGTGAACAGGGAGGTGGACTGGAAACTGACAGGCGAGACAGGCTGTGATCAGCAGTACGATGTCTGGCTGGAGGCCAGTCCCTAGTGCTGTACCACAGGTCAATACTGGGTCTGATGCTGTTTAACATCTTCATTAATGACGTGGATGCTGGTGCATCTTCAGCGAGTTTCTAGTTCGTATGACACTGGCAGGAGTGGTTGATGAACCAGAAGGTTGTGCTGTTATTCGGGGAAGCTCAAGACACTAGGAAAATGGGTTCAACATAAAGTTCAACAAAGGGAAATGCCAACGACTTTGTTGTTTGAAATGTGCTTTGTCTCTGCCTAATAAATACTGCACATGGATGCACATTCCTCTTGTGTGTTTCTGGGTGGGATGGAATGCACTGCAGGAGGTAGGATGAGCAATCAATGCCTGCATGTTTAGGGTTGTGCAGTACACTTCCAACCAGAGTCAGTTTTTTTCTTGTAACTTTTTTTTTTTTTTTTTTACCAGCATTGTAAGTTGCTGCCCATAAACTCCTTGCTTTAGCTCACTGCCAGTGATGCCTCAGTTGAACAGGACTTCCACATTGTTTCTGAGACGAGGTCAGAATAGGAGGATACTCAGGCTTCAAAAATATTTACACTTACACATTACTGAAATTTTTTAAAAGAAGTAAAGCTAAAAGGCTAATTCACTAACAGAGCTATAGTAAGAAAGAGGATGCTGTAAATATAGACTTCACATACTGAGGCATTTTATGCTGATGATGCATCTCTAGATCTTCTCACTTTAATCTTATCACTCTGTACTGAGCTCTGAAAATTTAATTTCCACTTGCTCTATTCTCTCTGCTGGCAGTACATACTACTAAGCAAACAAAGGTAAGTGCTTTTTGAATTGATTTTTGTCTGACTGCTGCCACAGTCCCAACAGTGTTTATATGCCATAGTGCAGTGTTTGTATCTGGCTGTATTTGCATTTTTGATTTACATGTGTAAGGATGAAAGAGAAACTGTGTAGGGAAAAAAAAATCCTTTCTATATTACATTTATCATATAGGAAGTATACAACCCTGTCTTCTGTGCAAAACAAGTGACCTCATGCAGAACAATTTGCTTAGTACAGAAACACACTGCTTGTACTCACTTCATCTCTTGTGCAAGAGGAGTGTTGTGTGGAAAAAAAGACAAGCGAGCCAGTTACTGAGAAACTCAGGTCTGGATGCTTGCCTTTGTCCTCAACTTGCTTGAAATATTCAAATCTGGCAGATTAGAATCAAACAACAGAAATTAGTGCACTGTTAGAGGTGCCTCCCTCATCGGACAGGTTAGTGTCTGCAGAGCTGTGATACCCTCATGGGCACTGCCTGCCTCCATGTCTGAATGTCTACCAGCTACACTTGCTATCATTCTTTATCACTGTCATGCTTGTTTGATCAACAGTGGTCTCCTATTTCATGGTGACACATACAGCAAAAATAAAATTGTGCACATATATGCAAACATATTTATGTGGCTATGCATGTATGTTTTTCTGTGTGCATGTGAAGCTGTGAATATATACAGAAAATGTTATATTTTTTTTTCCTTGAGAAATAAGTTTCTTAATTTCCCACCAACAGAACATCTCATTATATATAAATGTTGTGAAAGACCTTATTAGCCAGATAGACACATGAGGGATAAAATTAAAAGTTGCTGTGGAAACCGTAACCTGAAATAATTTTTTTTATTATTTTCTGTGAACTTAAAATCCCAGTCTTCTATTAACATGTTGTTTGCATATAATTTCTTTCTTTAGGAGAAAGAATCTGAATTGCTGATACACAAATGGAAATCCCATCTGACTATGACTGCAAAGTGCATCTCAGACTAATGGATATATATATATATATATATATATTTTTTTTTCCTGTGAGTATTTTAAGCCCCTTTCTTGTCTTGGTATCAGTCTGATGTAAGGCAGAAAAAAAATAATCTGCCGTGGTCATTACTGCCCATCTTATGACTAGCTTCAGCAGTTTAAAAACATTGCTTTCACTGAAGGAAACAGCCCAGGGTAGGGTAGAGAGGAGGAAAGAAGAAAGAATAAAGATGATGTTAAGGCATGGAGAAAATGATTTTCTAAATACATAACATTCTTTATTTCTCAGCTGCAGCTGTCATCATCCTCTAGCACATTCTCAGAAACCACATATTTCAAATACGGCTTGTCAAATAAGTAAAAGCAACTTGAGCTTTGTATGTACCAACTGCTCTGGTACTGCGAGGCTTGATCACACTAAAGCTGGTGTCCTTGTTCCATTCCTGATATTCTTCTGTGGTCGTTATTTTCTGTAGTCATCTGTGGGCAGATGCATTAACATTCGCGTTAGTTTGGATCAGGACTGTGCTTTTGAAGAGAAACTCCTAATGGTCCATGCTTACTGTGCTGGGTTCACACTGTCAAACAGCCTTGGGGCACACAGCCAACTTGCTTATTTCCTGATGGAGCTCAAGCAGAAGATGTACCCTGGGGATACACCTAATGCTCTCCAGCTGCTAGTGGGTGCTCAGTTCACAGGATCAGACTAGAGTTAGCCCAAAAGAAAATCTTCTCAACTCATGTTGTTCTCTTTCAAACCACTTCTGCCAAGCCTATGCAGCCGATGAGATAAACATAGCCTTTGTTAAACAACCTCTTCCTGTAGTGTGTTTTTTTTTTTTTTTTAAATCTGCTTTGTATGCAAGAAATAACTTGAGCATCAGCCCCAAGAAGGCACTGAAAACTGCTGATATGCAGTGCTCCTGTATTTAATCTCTCTCTCTCTCTCTCTCACTCTCTCAGTGATTACACAAAGCATGTGCATGGAAAAGAACAGGATCTTACTGAGTATGCTCCTGGTAGGCTCCTTTCTGTCCAGGAAAAAAACATTACAGACTGAATCTTCGGGTGATCTGGTACCCCTGGATTGCTCAGCAAGAAAACAAAGGGTGCATGCAGGCACTAGTGCCAGCTAAACCACGTTTTCTTCATAAATGTTGGAATAACATGGAGAATGATGTAATACAGTCTGTACAATTATTTGCAAATGCATGAGTCTCATTTGACTTATTCAGTAGTTAAAAAAATAGTAAACTGGCACAGAATTTCTACTGTTATCGCACAACAGCTTGCAGCTAAAAAGCCATTGTGCATAAGTGCAATTTGAGAATTAGCATATCTTAAAAAAAAAAAAAAAGCCAAATGCTTAGGCTGCATTGACTAGTGACAAGACACCAATCCCAGCTATGGAGCTCGCACTCGGCAAACATTTTATATACTGGCATTATCTAATGGGCAGGCATTTTTTTGCCCTTCCAGTTTTAGTGCTGCTGATGCAGGACTCAGACCTGGTGGGATGTGACCGAATTTGCTCTGAACCATTACTTGAATGCTTCTGCACTGCCTTATAATTTGAGTAAGTAGTTGGCTGTGAAAGAAGCTAGCCCAGGAATATAGAAGACATCCTGGAGATGGCTCTGGACTGTTCTAACTTTGTACGAATTTGGCATAACTTTGTACGAATTTGATTCAGAATTTCCATACTACATGAGGACATTTATATTTCAAAGATAAGTACTAGGTGCTTCTTCATAAATTTAATTTGTTTAAGAGGGATTATAGGCTGTTTCTCTGTCAGCATGGCTGGCCTGTGTTAAATGTGCTGTACATTCCCAGTGGATTGGTGTTCATGCCTTTGAAAGCAACTTCTACACTGATGTTGCTGTGATGAGTCTTCGCACAGACAGATAGTGAACAGGCATGGAGGAATCACTGCATTTTCCTGCCCTGTAGCTACTGTTAGACTGAGGGAACTTGCCTGTCATTGTAATTTCTGCAATTCATATGAGGGTTTTTCTCCATAGTGTTCTTAATCCAGCTCCTTTTCACAAGCCCCCCATTTTTATTTTGATAAAAACTGTTATTTGTTTGTTGCAATGTAACAGCCAATAAATGGAGTGGCAGAGAGTGTTCTGCTTTATTTTGTTTTTGTACACGTATTTTTTCTACCATCTGAAACATATGAGCAAACAACCGCTGTTCTCATGTCTTGATAACAATGGTAGAAGGTTGCTGTCCTGAGGTATTATTTCAGCTTTGCTCTCCTCTCTGACAGGGACAGGGCTAATTTCAGTGCTGGTCTATCTGGTGTTGCATCCTGCTTCGAACAGTGACCAGCAGAGGAAAAAATACACATACAGCTGCCCTGCCCTTTCAACACCTTGCCCAGCTTTCTGCAGTCTGTGGTGTAAGACTTTGTGAGATGGAGGTTGCATTTGAATCATCTCTTAATAGTCATTGATAAACCTACACTCCAATATGATGACTCCAATATTTGGATCAAAAATTATTGTGCCAGAATGATAGATACTCAAGAGTATGTCCAGGTGAGCTTTGTTAAAAAATATTTTCAGTCCTTGGAATGAAGTGTGAAAGCCAGACAAATCAATGCAGATTAGTACAGTCAATGTAGGAAATGCGGTTAGGAGGAAAGTCCATGCCAAGGGGACTTCTCTGAGAACACGTAATGTTGAAGAAATAGCTTCCTGAGGTCTCACTTAGCAAGACTTGTAAGAGGAGCTTTAAACTGAGAAATGCAGGAAATGTTTTGGGAGAGTAGTGAAATCTTTACACCTCTCTTTAAAATAAAAGGAGAAGGGGAAAAAAGGAGCAGCACTTGCTGATTGTAGTCAAGTTGGCGACATCAAGAATCAAATGACTGTCTTTTACATTGCTAGGAAGTGTGTGGTTAACAGGAGACAACAGACGTTCTCGTGTATTCATACCTGGCAAGTGGATTGCAGGTGGTGTGCAGTACATGAAACTGAATATGACATTGACTGCAGCACAGTGGAATAGCAGCTGCAATTATTACATGGCAAAGAGCAATCATGTTAGAAATGTGCTGTGCAGAAATTATAGAAATAACAGTTTAAAGGCAGTGGAGGAGTGGAATCATATTAAGAAATTATATTTTAAAAAAAGAGTGATAATGTGAATAAAGTAGATTAGTCATGACCAAAATCATTTTAGGAAAGGATGTTAAAAGAGGCCCTTCTGGGATAGACTGGGGAGTTGAATTTTGATATGAACAAAGAATTCTTTAATGCTATTAGAGAGAGAAATACTCCTGAGATTTGTATCATGGGAAATTTTAATTTCTCACGTCACTGAGACCGAAAACCATTAGCAATGATAGTCCATGGGTGTGAAAATCAAAATATATGTTTAACTGAGCAGTCAGTGAAGCAGCTGAGGGTGATACTGCTAAGCATTTTGTTTCTGCATCTAACATCAACAAGATAGATGAGGTGGTTGTAGAAAATAGAGTGAAAGTGAGGTTGATTTAGTTAATGTGAATTGGAATACAGGTCTGTGACTTTTATTCCTAGTTTAAATAGGAAAAACCATACATGACAGGAGGGAACTAAATGGTGAGGTCAGTAGGAGTATGAAGCTCAGGGACTTCAGTTTAACTAAAGTCTGGTATTTCTTTGTGTTAAAGGTGTAAAGCTGTTGGAGACATCTAAAGCAGAGGAAAAAAAAATATCCCCAGACAGTTCTGGAAATAAAGGCAAATTATCTTGGAACAGATAGTAGAAATGCACAGAATACCTCCAAGGATGAGGAAAAATATTTACCTGGCAGAGAGACCAGTCTTAAACATCAAGAAGCTCAAGGATAAAACAAGAATTGCCAGCAGGCTGCTCTTGCAAAACACTTCCAAGTGATGAGCAGAGGGCTCTCTCGGGGTGTGCAAGTAAAGCTGTGCAAGGACAGGAGCTGTGGTGGGTACAGTCCTCAGCTCTGAAGCTTTAGTCATGTCCCTGTAGTTTGGAAGGCCCAGGAGACACTGTGGTGCTTGTATTCTGGGTCACACACACACACACACACACACACACACACACACACACACCATCACTGGCCTGTAAGTAATAGTAAAAGTGTGTGTGTGGGGGATGGGTGCAGAATCACTATACAGATTTCAATTTATTTTTATTTTGGTCCAAGTTTGCTGGTGAGGTTGGCCTGGCTGGGGCTACCCTTCAGACCAGGTCCCACTTTGGCCTGAGACAGCTGTCCAGGATGTAAAGGGTCAGCCAGAGCAGTGAAAAGATTAGAAAAGTGATACCAACAAAGTGTGAGGAAACTTTAATTATCAGCCTCGTGTCTAGCTTGGTGTGTAATGACTTCACATCAGAGTATTAGGCAGGTGCTCAAGCAGAGATGAAAATTAATGACTTTGTCTTGAGGCAAAGGGAACAAACAAAACTCTCACTCATCTTTTTTTGTCTGTTCCTGAGGAATGGGGATAAACACACACAACAAAACACCCCATCTGTCTCAGAAGGATGGACACCTCCTCAAATCCTGTGTCTGCTGTATCTGAATCAAACATCTGCCTCTGAAATTGTGACAGCAGTCAGCCACTATGCATGTGGCCTTGGTTGACCCATATCTGGAAGGTCAACCCCTTTCCTCAGGATACTACTTGGTATCTTGGGGAGTTATCTTAGTCTAACATTGAATGGACAGAGTGGAAACTTGGTTCTGGACGTCCACAGAGGTATGCTCAACTTTTCTCCTATTGCCTCCATACCGAATTCCCACCTGCCAGTCATTTTTCACTTCCCAGTATCTCTGACAACTCAACCTGACTACAGCATCGCTAGTTTTCACAGATTACTCCTAAAATTTCTGATGCTTTTGACTTGATTTTTGTTTTGTATTAAAATCCTATGTTAGAGTCCCCATATCCATGTTTGGTTTACTTTGTGACTGTAGAAGAAATGTGATGTCCCTAGGTCTTACAGAAATGTTTGAAAACTCAGTGGACATGGACACTACAGCTGTCAATGACTAATTAAAAGAATCCCAAAGAAACTATTTTCTGAAGCCTTAGCCATGACTTTGAACAGTAGGGGTTAAAAATAATGATCCTAGCTAAAAATGATGAATACCTCTATATTATTCCATAAAGCCTCTACTCTAGACCCCACTTCGATGTCAAAGGCTTGTTTTCTGACTTCAATATTTTACTTTTTCTTTTTTTAATGCCATAATGAAATCCAAGGAAGGAGTCAGATAATGTCATAATGAGTGAGGAGACTTGAGTTTAATTCTTTGTTGCTGTTTTGTGATCTCAGGCAAGCACTTTGTCCCTCTTTCTCTCTGCTTTGATTCTCTGTCTGTGAGGACAATAGCACTTCCTTGTTTCTCCTGGAAATGCATTATTTTAATCACTGTAAGAGACAATGAAGAACTCAGACAGTAGGCAAGGGGCATTGTGGTAAGTACAATAGCTCAACAGAAATAGAAAAAAAAAAATGAGGCTCCTGATGTTTGAGGCTGGATTGTTTAAATAATTCCACCAGGTTGCTGTGCCCTCTGTGAGGTGAGGATACCAGTAACATTAGCATCTCAGTGGGCTAAAGATCTGAACCCTGCTGCTGCCTCAAGCCTTGTTCTTACTAATATAAAGATCTATTCATCTGTTTAATCTCTGATTATTGAGAAAGCTTTAGAAAACCTACACACCTGTGAAATGAAGAGTGGGATGAGCTTGCTTTTGTCTGTTTAAATAAGAAGTAAGGTACTGAGTGAATTGCTCCTGTGCTGCTTGAGTTTTGTGGCTAGATTACTATAGCCTAGGCCTTATAATACATTTAACTAACTTAGAAAACAAGATGAGAAGATCAGCAAGGAAATTGTACAGTGCATTGATGCCCCACAGCTATAAGGGATATACACAACAGGCACTGACTAATTGCATCAGGTTTCCATGAACTTCAGTCAGGAGCAGCCTGGAAGGAAGGTATTCCCCAGCTACCTCTTGACATAACCTGACAGAGAAAAGTGCTGTCTGATAGTGTTGTCATTCAGATAAACGTCTGGTTTATCCCCAGATTCTTTTTTTTTTCTTTTTTATTCCTCATTTTATTGGGGAACACTCTTTAGTCTTTTGGGAACAGGCTAATATCTTTATTTCTGTGTTTCACTGCTTTATGCTTGAAAAAATTCCAGGTTATTAGCTTTGCTCTCTTGGCATCCTTGCAAAAGCACAAATGAAAAATGTTATTTGTGGGCAGTGATTCTGCAAGTAGGAGCTAGGTATCAGACTATATCTGTCTTGTGGTTTATAAAGCCTCTCTGAGAAAGCAGTGGTCCACCTGTGAAGAAATGGGTGGTAACAAGTGTAAGGGGAGAAAAATATCACAATGTGGTTGGGGCAAAGAAACCACCACAAATGAATGGGGACATACTTTGTAAAGAGGAAGTAGAAACACATCTATAAAAGCCTAGAAACATTAACAGAGCCACAACTTGTGCTGTGTTGTGCAAGCACCAGGGTGTTTATGCATCATCAGAAGCAGCCAAGCTGTATGTGCTAGGAGCAGTTTGCCAGGATCCCATACCTCTGGCTGGCTGGAGTTTCTGAAATAACGGGAACGTTTTTTGTTTTGTTTTAATGGGGATCAAACAGAAGCTTTGTCTGTTGTTGTCCACATCAGAGCTTATGGCTGAGAACAGTAACATTTTCTTTTCTCAGGCTGAGTCTAGCAAAGTTATCTAGTTATCTGTGTTAGCCTGGGTTCATCTGGTAGCTGGATTCCACTTGGCATTTGCCCTAGGGCTTTTTGTTTTCCAGGTTGTGTTCTGTAGGCTACCTGCAGTGGAATGAGACACCAATGGTTAATCATGGAAAAAAACATGTTTTCCTGGCAATTCCACAGAGATGTCAAGGTAAAGACACCAAGGATAGCCACAGAGAATGAGGCAAATTGCTATTATTCTGTTGAATCTTGGAGGGGATTTAAGAAGTAAAAGCAAGGCATTCCCATGCCCCCTGATGATTTCAGGTGGTCCTCTTCACTCTGCCATTACAGTGCATCCCTCTGCCATTACAGTGTATCCCTTATTCTTCTGGGGAGGTGGAGCAGACATCGTAGCTCTGCCTTAGCACCATCCTTCTTTCCATTTCAGGTGTCAGGCATTGAAATCTCTGCCCTTCTACCTTCAGGCCCCATTGCTAGATTGCTCCTTCCTGCTTTTCCTCCTTGCAGACTTCATATTACATACAGTAAAGGTGCTTTGTCAGTCAGTGGGACAGATGGCTAGATGCTTCCCTTCCCAGACCATCACTGTTCACCGGGTGAGACGCAGGCTGGCAGATGTTTCTGATGTTTGTGATACAGCTACACGAAGCAGTATAAGGCCTTTCTTAACTGATGAACAGAAGACAGAGCCTTAAAGTTGAATCCAGCTTTCTCCCTTTACAGCTTAGAGTGGTAAACAGAGATAATTAGACAGACTAGAAAAGAAGGGGTACTATAAGAAAAAAAGCAGAGCAAATTGCATTTTTATATCATGCCTAAATGTTGGATGAAATTCTAACCCTTCTGTAGTTGGTAGGAACATTACCATTTCTGGGGGCACCAGGAGTTCTCACAGCTTAGCTTTACATTACATTAGGTTCTTCGTGGTACATCTGCGGCTATGCTAGTTTTAAAGCCATATGCTCTAAAAGCAGAGCTGAGATAAATTCATAGAGTTAGATTGCTGTACGGTGGTGGGAAGGCACTTCATCTACTTAAACAAAGCTCTTATAACTTATGGCAACAAATTTTCACATTTTGATGGCCTGTCTGCAGACACTAGTAGAATCAGGCTATATCTGGAGTACTCCCCAGGGACTAGTTGTTTCACAGACAGGGCACATGGAACAAGACAAAGGTGAATGTAAACATTTTTTGACTTCAGTTGCTGGTATTTTTCTTCCTGGACTTGGTTTTGACAGGTTGTTGTGGTTTTTAAAGGCTCTGCATTAATAGAATGAATAGAGGATACAGGGCACAAGCGGCAATATTTTTCCAATTCCTGCCAGGTGTGCTGTAAGGACTGTTTGAAGTCTCATGCTCTGTCTACTTGACAAGGTGACAAGGGAAATAGCATTCAAGTTCTGTGGCTAATCTCTACAGCCTATTTTTAGCTATTCTGAAGCCAACTCTTGAACAACCTCTTTCTCTCCACCACCTGAAGCGTTCCCTAGAGGAAATCTACCTCACTAGGCTAATGTTAACCTTTGGGAATATCCCCATAGACTTCACAGAGGGATTTCTGTAGCCGCATGTTCAACCTTGGTGTGAAGATGTGATATATGGCAAAGACAGCTGGGTTAATGCTGACTGACAGCAAATTTTTGGTCGAGGAACTTGCATGTTGTTTTGGAGGAAAGATTTGGAAGTCATACCGGTCAGATCCATGCAATTTCTACAGTCCAGAACTAGAACAGAATGGCATTTGGACAATGCTTTTTTTTTTTTTTTTTTTTTTTCTCCTGGCTGTGCTTACTGTGCAAGCAACACTACCAGACAGCATAGGATCAGATAGCAAAATGATGAACCAACTTGCCGCTGAATGTCCCAGGTCTGTGAACAGCACAGAGAAGGCAATGACTGCTTTTGCAACTTCTCTCTTCCTGGCAACAAAGGCCAGGGCTTTCTGGAGTACATTCATGCTGGGCTGCTCTGTATTGTTCCAGCAGCATGATGCTGTGCAAATGGAAAGCTGTACTAAGTGGTCAATGGGAGATTTTCCTTGCACAAAAAAGCCCTCATGGGGCTCAGAAATAGCCATGCCTTAACACAGCTTAATGACAGCAGCCTATATAGGAGGCAGTACTTCCATGTAAATTGAAGTTCAATAGGGATACAAAGTCTGGCAGCTTCCTTGGCTGTGTGTACGGATTGGCCTTTTGCTGCCACGGTGACCTCAGCCCTGTGGATTTGAGGGCCAGCACATTGCCACAAGGTGGCATGTCCCTGCCTTATCCTTCGGCAGCTGCAGGTAGAGGGGACAGGAGCTCATGTGAATAGAGAGGGACCTGTTGGCAAGGTGGGCACCTTCCTGGGTGCTGGATAGTGGATTTCACTCCTTTTAGGTGTGTTTCAGGGCACATCAGCTGTCTGGCTCAGCATCAGTCTTCATTTCCTTTTCTGGGGCCTGGGGATGCTCTTGTCCTTACCTGTTAGATCACTAACTCACTTCGCTTTACCTCAGGGCCTTTGACAGATACCTTCTTAGCGTAGAGAAGATAGCTTACTTCACATCTTTGGATCTCCTGCAATACTGATGTTATCATTAGATTTCTGCCTGTTCCAGCAACGAAACTCCAGGAAATATGTTTGAGCAAGGAGAACTCCCATGCTAGAATGTTTGTCTGCATATGTCATGTCGAGACAAAGAATTATGTTGGGAAAAGGGAACAAAGGAAAGAGTTCACATTATATTTGCTGATTATATAGTGAAATGTTGCAAGTAGAAAGAGTCCCTGTGATATTTCTGCATCAAAATAATGTTAAATATTGTAAAAAGTACATTTTGGCAAAAAAAATCTTACCTATGCTTTCCATGGCTATTGAGTTGGATGGGGTTTGCAACACCTTATAGCACTGCCAAATGCAATAGGAAAATTTGCATAGCTCCCTAAACCACCTGAAAATGTAAGTTCTCAACAATTTAGAACTAGCTCATCCTCAGGGCGTGTAAACATTTGTAATTACCTGAGTCCTGCTTTCTTCACAGCAATATATATCCTACAGCAGAAGGGACAAGATGGAATCATACTGCCACTGTGTATTTCTTTGGTAATGCAGCATAGGTAACTCTAACCAGCCTCACATTTCTTTTGAAAGGTTTAGAGTACTCTTTGGTTTGATTATTTTTCTCCCTCTTAGAATTCAACGAAACTTGGAAGAGGAAAGAAATTTCCAGGTCTTTTTGTCTGTGTGACAGTGAAAGAAAACATATGGGACAGAAAAAAAGGAGAAGAGATGTTGACAGAAGCACGGGAGTCAGAAATCTGTCATTTTTCATTTCCACTTCACAAAGCAGCTCAAGCGGCACCTGCACTGCCTAAATAAAAAAATAAATCAATAAAATTCAAGCTTCAAGTGAAAGGCATACACTCATCTAGGTGCACTATCCCAAGCACAGGAATGGAACTAGACATCTAACAGGGACCAACAGATATACTTAGGTATAAGTCAGTGACTAGGCAATTCAAGGTTGCACTGATATGACATTTTAGACACCCTGAGATTTTTTTTTTGGACTATATTAATCCTCTTTTTAAAAGCTGGCTGGCGGGGGGGGGTCTCAACCAGTACTTCCTGCAGGTGCTTGGCTCTATCACATGGGAAACTATTCAGTCCCTTTTCCCCTCTGCTTCAAACTCCCTGGCTGCTGCTCTTCAGAATGTGTCTGTCTCACATGCTCACTGTTCTGCAGATTGGTACAATCTGCTGCCCAGTACGCCACCAAATCCAGGGACTCTGTCAGTAGAATTTAACTGAAAATATATAATGACAGTGAGATTTAAGTTATGGTGAAGCACAAATGTTTTTTTCCTTCCTAGCATGACATTTCAGTTACAGACCAGTCTATAATTTCAAAACACAGTTCTCCATTGCCTCATGCCTTGCTTTGTCCTTTACACCACTACAATATGACAGGAGTTACAGCTTTTGGAAATGAAGATGTTTTGGCTACTTTACACACTATTGTGCAATTGCAAAATGTGGTGAAGAGCAACTTTGAATGATGTCTCTGGCCTGGTAACCACAGTTGAGGCTGAATCAATAGCAGTCACCATACTTAATGTCATTATTTTCTTAAATGGAGGGGTGAGTTGCTATTTGGTATGTGCCTGGTATTGCTCATGACTCCTTAAAATTTAATACTGAAATAAAAATATAATAACATACAATGAAAGAGCTTCTCTAGAAACTGTCCTAGAAACTTTTAACCTGCAGCTGATACCTATGCTATTAGAATTTATCAGGGGAGCTGATCTCTGGTGATCTGTAATTTTTTTAATGTACATTTTCAAACTGTGTAGATGTTTCAGCACATCATTTCAAATGACAGCCTTTCCTGACCTTTGCTAGAGAGGTCTCACAGAAGTTGTTGAACTCCCCAGACTTGTCATCTTTAATTTAAATGCCCTGGAGTCTCCATCAGCTAACAAAATGTTATAGAGACATAAATTACTTCAATCTTGAAGTGTCAATGAGAGGGAGCAAATGTCACGTCCCCTTCTCCTACCTAGGAAAACTCCAGTGCCTCTGGCAGTTGGTTTCCCAGAAGTCTTGTGCTACAGAAGTGAGCATTAGCCCAGAGGAAAGTTATATTCATCTCTTTTCCCTTCTCTCAGCCATGCAGTCTTTAACCAGCTGTGTACTTGGTGGTTACTCTTGGGCTACTGTCCTAGTAATCATCCCTTTTGTTGCCAGGCATGTTAATCAGCCTTAATCTAAAACTCTTTGTGCACACACGTGTGTCTGTGTGCAACTAATTACAGTAAGCCTTGACACTAGTTGTTAATGATCAAGTCCTAATGAAGGGGAATGCAGGTGGATGCATGGGGTCTGAGCACAGCTCTGTCTTGCTGGGAAGGAGAGGGATCCTATAGGGAAGGCTTCCCAGCTCCTCAAGCCCTTCATACTGGCAGGTGCTAACCCCCACCCAGGGGTGCACCCACAAAGCCATGCACTCGCAACTGGTGATTGCTTGGTGTGGGCATGGCGTAACGCCACCAGTGACACGGGGGCCAACAGAGAATGGGGGTGATGCTGCTGCTGGAGTCAGCCCTTTGGATGTGGGAGGAAGGAGGCCGGGAAGGCAGCGCCCTTTTCGCGATGGCACGGACCCCGGCTGCCCGGGGTAGAAGGCTCCGGGATCGCCAGGAGCCCCGAGGCTCCGCAGGCCGCTGCCAGGAGGGAGGCGACGACCTTGGCGCTCGGCCCCCTCAGCGCTGGCGCGGCGCGTCCCGGGGCCGCTAGGGGGAACCGCCCGCCCGGGAAATGGCGCCCGCTCTGCTCCGCTCGGCCCGGCAGCTGCTGGACGACAGGGGGGCATGGGGACGTGGGGGCTGTAATCTCTCCGGGGGCACACGAGACAGTGGCAGCGACCCAAATCCTGACGTCGCAGCAGGTCGCCTTAGGCACGAATGGCCCAGGATGGTTAGAGAAATTAAAAAAAAAAGAAAAAAAGGTCTCCTGTTTCTCCTATGCGCCGCCCCCCCCCCCCCCCTCCATTCATGCAACGTGTGATTTCTCACCTCTCGGTCCATTGGCATTTATTTTCAAAGCCCGTTCAATAAATGTAACTGAGCCCGGGACTCCACAATGGCTCTGCATCACCAGAGCCAGTGTGCTCCTTGAGCAGCTTGGTGAGCTGCAAGCCTGCTTGTCATTTTTGGCTGTATTTTTGCCTCCCCCTGCTCATCCCTGGGCCTGCAGGATCGTGACTGCGATGAGGACTTGGTTTGGTTTTGGCTGCATGTGAAGGCTGCAGCAGCAAACGGTCGGTGGAGGGTTGGGTTCAGGCCACGGTTGTGTATGCCATGGAGTGTGCAGTGGCTGAGGGAAAGCTGCTTGGCCCTTGGAGAGCTTCCCAGCTCCAGCAGCATGGCAGGGCCTCCTGGTACATCTAAGGGAAGCCCAAAGCCCTTCACCTGGGGAGGAACAACCCCAGGTGCCATTACTTGCTGGGGGACAACCAGCTGGAATGCAGCTTTGCCGAAACTGCCTTGAGGGTGCTGGTGGGCACATGGCTGAACATGAGTCAGCAATGTGCCCTTGCTGCAAACAATGTCAACAGCCTCTTGGACTGTATTAGCAGGAGTGTTGTCACCAGTTGGAGGAAATGTATGAGGTGATCCTTCCTCTCTGTTTACTGGTGAGGCCACACGCGGAGTACTGTGTCCAGTTTTGGGCTCCCCAGTATAAGATATGCAGGGACATCCTGGAGGGAGTTCAGCAAAGGACCACTGAGGTGATTGAAGGACTGCAACATCTCTCATAAGAGGAAAGGCTTGGAGAGCTGGGACTCCGCAGCCTAGAGGAGAAGACTCAGGTGGGATTTTATCAGTGTGTATAAACACCTGAAGAGTGGGTGTAAAGAAGACAAAGCCAGGCAAGCTGTTTTCAGTGTTGCTCAGAGATTGGACAAGAGGCAGAAGAGGCAGCAGGCACAAACTAAAACACAATGGGTTCCATGTGAACGTCTTTTTTTTTTTTTTTTCCGTTAGGGTGATGGAGTACTGACACTGGTATCACAGAGAAGTTGTGGAATCTCCATCCTCAGAGATACTCAGAAGCCATCTGGACGTGGTCCTGGGCAGCCTGCTATAGGTGGCCCTCCTAGATGACCTCCAGATGTCCATTCCAGTCTTGACCATGCTGTGATTCTAGCACAGGGTTTGGAAATGTTCCCTTCTCTTGTTTAGCATGCTAAATAACACTCTGGGACCTTATCCAGACTGAGATCTCCACTACCCTGGGCTTCTGGTTTCCTACCTGTAAAATGGTGATAAGACCTACCTACCTCAGATAATTAGTTAATATTTCTTCTACAGTTTGAAAACAAGATGGGAGAATTTGACCAAATGCAAAAGACTGCCAATGAATGAGGTTGGAAACAGTCTAATAGTAATATAGCTTATATTTGTTTGTGAAAATTAAGGTCATGCTTGGCTGTAATATAAGTATCTCGCTTGGAAAACTAGTTTGGGTTCAAAAGGACCTTGGATTACTTGGTGTCAAAGTAGTTGTGGAAGAAAAATCCACATCAAGTCCTTACCTTAAATTTTTATTATTTTAAATTACTATCTCTTTGCATTTACCCAAGCTGAAGAGTGACCTCAAGCTTCAGAGCTGAGCTTTATGATAACAGGGTATGCAAGCCCTGTACTGACCAGCACAAAGCTGATACAAAACTGTCTTGCTAAACAAGCCAGAAGAGCTGACAGAGCCCAGCTAAGTTAGGATAGAAAATAAGGTGCAGGAAATGACCAGATGACTGAAGGGACCATCGATACCTTTTTGGATTTCCTTTGCCACAGAAGATGTGACAGATACTGGACTGCTTTTTATTTTGTTGCTAGCTACTGCAGACTGAACTTGCTGCTGGTGGTGTTCCGCTTGAAGAGATCTCTTTTTGCACTTGGTCGGGCAGCAGTGCTGGCCTGTGTTGAGCCCACCTTACCCCAGTCTGGTCAGGCTGCCTCCTGGCTATCTCCAAAAAAGTAAGAGATATGAAAGCTTTTGTCTGTTTTTGCAGTGGATAAAGACACAACTTTGTTCTTGCCAGTTAATGGTGTGTGTTTGTGGAGCAGGTATTTTATAATGACTACCACTTTAGAAAGGGTTGGAGTGCAAATGGGGTGATTTCTTATTTCATGGCTGTGGACTACGTTATGCAGCTTTGTACTGTGAAATACAGGAAACTGGGCTTAGCCAAAAGTGAGTTGCTTAGCAGATGCTTGCTGTCATACAAATTAGCCACAGCTTTTGCATCTTGGAGTACTGCCAGCAGAGAGCTAGTTATTGCATTAAACATCTACTACCAGTCATGATCTAAACTGAAGCAAGAAGATTAATTGCTCCTCTAGCTTTAACTTAGCACTTAGCACTTTTTTTTGTGGCATCAAATGTGGTTCTTATCTTTAAATCCAAACTATAAAATACTGCTCTGAGTTTGAAATCAATGAGTGTATGGGGGGAACAGGAAGATATTTGTTTTAGCAAAAGAAAGTATTGTGTATGTATAGGACCTATCTCATTTTAAAGTGGAAAAGGAAACATTTTATAAGTGCTACTAATCTGTTATGTAGCAATTCATACCTTCAAGACTGTAGTTTAAATAAATATATGCCTTAAAGAGTGGATACAATTGATTTGAACTACTAGTGGATAAAAAATAAATGTTCAATAAGCACCTTCTTTCACTTTTTACTCTGCCTCAACTGAGATTTTTAGTACATAATTGTACAGATTGACTAATGAAGCACAGTACCTTTTCCTTACTTAAAAATATTTCTTTGCAATTATTTTGAGTTGCAAAATTCTTACTTAAACTCATCTGAACATGAAGTAAACAACTGGATTGTAGAAAATCCAGACTTCAGTATTTTCTTGAGGATATAAGATTTTTTCAGTCAATGCTGTTCTTTATGAGAGGGATTTGACACCAGAAAGGCTTTGGAAAGGTTTTGGATTGAACTGGTAACCTTGTCTGTTCATGCCAATGCTGCTGGTTTTCGTCTGTTGTGTTCTCTGTAATCGTCTTAGCCAAGCTCTGTATCACCAAAGCTTTGATTTCTTGAGTTACTAAATGATGTCTAGAAACCCTAGGTCATAGAAATGTTTATATTTCCTTTAAAGGCTTACCCTTCCTGGTTAAAGAGAGAGGAAAAAAAAATAGAAATTAGTGTCCCCAGAAGACAAATGGAAAATCCTTAAAAATAATAAAAATCTATTTCATTCATTTCAGGATTGTATAGGGGAGGGGAAATCAAAACATTGCTGGTATTTTTAGTAGTTCTGATATTGTTAGTACTGTCCCTGTAGTGCAGCAGCACTTTTTAGAAGAGGAATATGAGAGCAAACAGCAGGTAACATTTACTACTTGAGTGCTGGGGTGCCTGCACGTGTTAGGTTTATGCTCAGTTTTTACAAGGCTGCTACAAGGGCTTCCTCATGCTTTTCTTGTAGCCTTTTTTCTTTGGTGTGCAGAGTTCAAAAAAGTCCTTTCTTTCAACAGCTACAGAGGTGGCTTTCTGTTTCCCTTATGCAAAGGAATCTGAAATGCAAAGGTCAAATAAATAATACTTGCCTAGAAATAACATGCTAAGTTTGTAACTTCTGGAGAAAATTATTTGGTACATAGTTATTTCTGTGTACCTCCCTAACACCAAGAACAATTAGGCACCAGCTGAAGGCAGTGACTGCCAAAAGCACATTTGGATGAGGTGGGTGTTTCTGGGTGGTACAGTCATGCATTAACAAGTGTGACTGCATCACTAAAACAAAAGCGTATTCGTAGCCCAACCCATCTGTAGGGATGTGCTCCCCTCAAGAGGAAAGGACACCAATAAAGCATTTGGCAGGGAGGAAAAGTGAAGGACTGAGCACAGAATAATGAGGTGTATTTAACTGCTTGCTGTTAGCAAAAAACATCTACCTGAACTGCATATAGTGTTCACAGCTGCTTCAGGAATCATCCTCTCTGAAAGATGAAGTGGGAGCAGGTCAGCTGCTCCAAATTCAGTTCCCTAGGCGTTAGAAGAAATCTAAATTTATGGGCGGGTAGGTAGGCAGCAAGCAGCAACTGGGAGGGCAGCTACACAAGTGACAGGAGTCCAGAGAGCTTCACACAAAGCAGAGGATATGTAAAACTCTTTGCTTCAATACACACGCACTCTTCTGATAAATAGTTAAGAAAACAGACATTTTTTTTTTTCTCTTTTCTGAGACTGAATGAACTCTTAGAGGGTAAAGAGCTACTTGTAAAAATATGTAGTTCCAGGGCATAAAATCTTGCAGTTTCTCTCTTGCTCCTTGGATTCAGTACTAAGCTCCAGTGGGTGCCTGTGTACCTTGTGGGGAGGGGAAAGCAGCATCCATCCAACAGAAATCTTAACTATTATGCATCTTGAAAGAAGAAGTCAGATATTTTTCTTAGCACATCACATGCTAAATGCTAGAGATGAAATGATTCTGTGTGTGGATGTATGAGTGTTTGGTACTGTGGAAATTTCAGACACGGAGAAATGATGGTCCACAATCCGTAAGTGCTTTTAATTAAGATAACTATCTGCTTGTTTGCTTAGATTTCTTGTAGTTGCACCTTCCACCACTGGGTGTTGAAGGGTGAGCAGATACAGCTCAGTGAAAAGGATACAAAAGAAACCACCCTTGCGTTTTGAGAAATGTTTAGCAGCTTAAGTAGATTCAGAGTATAATACTATTGACAGTGCATAAATGACAGCTATTTTCTGTTTATCTACATGCTACTCCATTCTTTGAGCCTCACCATTATTATTTAAATATGAGTATCTTAAGCATCTTTTCTCCTCAGAAGCATCCCCTAGTTTTTCTTCCAATTTGCTTTCACAGGGTATTGTCAAACTTTTTACATGTGAGAGGAAAAGTGATATACGCTGCTCTCCAGCAGATATAAAGAGAAAAGCAGGGGAGTGGAAGCTGTGGCTCTAGATGTCCCATGTTATGACACAGTACTGAGGAAACAAGGGAAACAGAGGTCTTCAACCTTAAACGTTTCAGTGTGGTTTCCCTGCTAATCTGATAATCCTTTGAGGAAACAATTCTGTGGATCTTTCTGGAGACAGCAGAGCACAGCTGATCTTTAAAATGGTTATTTTCTTTTAGCATAATATAGCCAGTGCTGTGGTCATGGGGGCTGCCGCAGCTGTACTCTGACTGCAGTGGTATCAAGTGTGTTTGCTTATGCTGAGCGCAAGCCAAATTACATGCTGCTGCATCCTAGTGCCTTCAAAATTTAGCTGTGCTACTGCTGCACAAGAGCTATGTGGTGTGACAGGCTTTCCACTAGGCTCCTGCAGGGGTTAAAATCAGCGGTAAAAGAAATGCATTGTTTCTATTACTTCTGAGTAGTATCTCATTTGGATCTTGATGTGAAAGCAGAATATAGTAAGTTTCAAGTGACAGAAACAAATTAGTTCAATATCCTAGGTCTCAAACCTTGTCATTTTGCATGAAACACCTCTGACAGCTGTTGTGGGAGCTTGTAGCTAGTGGGCAAAATATAAAAATCATTAAGCTCCACAGTTTGGAATATAAGGGGAGGGAAAGCAGGAGAGAGAAACAAGTGATAGCATTTTTCTGGATTTTCTTGTCTAATACAAAATGCTAAAGGTCTCTTGGAAGAAAAACTGCAAAGACCGGTGACACCTTTCCCAAACTAAGGCTCCGTGTAGTGGTCTCATGTCTCAGCTTCTTTGTGATATCCCAAAGCTGCCAGCCCATGTGCCAAATCAGAGCATCTCTGAAGGATTGCTGCAGCTGGCAGCAGGATTTGTAGTTTCTGTAAGGAGCCTCCAGTCCCTGTTCCTGCTAGACAGTATTGAATGGCTGGCAACAAATGCAAAGCCAGAGTCTTGGTGACGCAGTCTATATCTGTCAGACCTGAAAAGTGCAAAACCCATCCCCAGCCTCTGTGGTGGCTCTTGGCTACTCATCGGCACTGTGGGGGCAAATGCCCACTGTCTTGTTAGTACCCTTAGCTGCTGACAAACTTGCACTGATAGTTTTGAGGCAAGGGCTGTTGCACTTACTAGTGCTGTGTCTTGGTATCTAGAGTGTGTAAATCAAGATTGGCCAAGGTGCTGTCTTTCAGGCCTTTGCAGGCAGCCCACTAAAGGCCTTGTTCATTGTGGATATCTTTGGCCACAGCGTTGGCCGGGGATGGCTGGAGTGCTTACAGGTCCCTTCGGCTTTGCTGGGACTGGGGACTGGGACTAGATACTCTGGGGAAACTGGGGGTTTGGAAGTGCCAGCCCCTGAGCATGCTGCAGCTTCCCCTCCCCAGCTGTATGCTGCTGACTGAGATCACTCCCCCTGCCCTTTCTGGAGAAGCTGCTGAAGGACCTTTTCTTGGGACCCACGGTGCTGGCACTGCAGTTGGTCTTTTCTTTCTCACATGGCTGGGAAGAGGGTGCACAGCCCTAGCGCTTGAGGTGGTTGAGAAAAGACTTGGGGGATGTTAGGCTTCGGGCCTAACTGGCTTCCAACATATGCTGAGCTGGAGCTTCAGGAGGTGGCCCTCAACCCAAGCTCACTGAACCACTCACCTTCAGCAATGCTCCGGTGGCCCTGGAACAAGCCGTGTGGCAGGATTTGGTGTTCAGAAAGTTGTGGGGGCCGTGCCAGCCAGGCATATGAGGTAGGGCTGAAGTAACAGGGAGTATTTCATGTTTCTGTCCTTTCCAACATCCCCATAAGGAGGACCAGTTGCTCTTTATGAGGTAAACTCTCCATAGTCTCTACTGAAATGGTGTCTCTGAGCACCAGGCACTGTGTGCACGCAAATCACATGAGGTGCCCTGACTACCAGCCATTCCCCTGGGGCTGTGTCCACATCTGTCTTGGGTGT
This sequence comes from Stictonetta naevosa, assembly GCA_011074415.1. Classification (NCBI taxonomy): domain Eukaryota; kingdom Metazoa; phylum Chordata; class Aves; order Anseriformes; family Anatidae; genus Stictonetta; species Stictonetta naevosa. The sequence goes on from CM021697.1 coordinate 93,706,622, forward strand.
GCAGTGGCAGAGGGCATGCAACACCGGCTCGCTATGAACTGGTAACCCATGCAAGTGCCTTGACTACTGCTGGGGCGTAACCCTGAGAAGTCCTTCATCTAGGTTAGGGCAGGGCTGCAGCTGCACTTAATTAGTTAACAGAGGATGATGCTAGGTATAATTAAAGCTACTACCCTTTGCTGGGAATGGCTTGGCTCTATGCTGCAGGCCTATGACAAATTAATAAAGTTAAGTCTTTAATTCTAAGCTGTATTTTCTATCTTATTGACAATAGATACCAAAACCTGTGTGGTGTTTCACTTAAAACTTCATTGGTTAGTTGTTGCTTTTTTTTTTTTCTTTCTTTCTAATTTTGTTTCTTTGTTTTGTCTACTTCAAGCATGTATTTCCTGTATATTTAAGGTAATACCTGAATGCTTCAAACTAGGTGGCTCTGCAAATCCCAGGTGGCTCAGGGCCACAATGAATAAATGCTACCTCATTTTCCAGAGCAAAACTGATCCCAGAAGCTCCATCTCTTTAAAACGTGGGCACTTTATGCTCCCAGTACTACTAATACAAAAGAGTCATTATGTAAATGCAGAGTCTTGGTGTTTTTCCTTAAATACAACAAATGTGAACTCAGTTATATAAATTTATACATGTTAAAAAAAAAAAAAAACAACAACAAAAAAACAATGAATATGTTCTCCTTATATGAACAAAAGCTCTTAGAAATATTGCCTACATCGCACAAGCTTCTGGAATGCTTTCTTGAAATCTTCATTAAAGATTGTGTAGATTAGAGGATTAATAAGGGAATTGATATATCCCAGCCATGCTAGGAAATTAGACATGTCTTCTGAGATGTGACATCTTTCACAGGTATTAACAACTACTTCTTTTACAAAAAAAGGGAGCCAGCAGACCACAAATGCCCCCAGGATCAGACCCAGAGTAGTTGCTGCCTTTCGCTCCCTTGTGCTAGAGATTCGCTGTTTTTTCCAGGACTTTTCGTGCTTAGATTCAGACCTGGGGCTTCGTACGGTGATATTGATTTTATCACAGTCCACCAGTGGATCTGATGTCTTCTCCGTTGTGCTGGGCATTGAAGCCAATTTGGTGCTTCTTTCACCTGCGTCCAAAAGGACTTGTCCGTTTACCTCCTCCCTGACGATCCGGCTGACGCTTCTTCTGTGAAATGTCTTTGCTGCCTTGTATATCTTGTAATAAAGGATCAGAATCAAGGCCAATGGGATATAGAAGGCGCCAAATGTAGAGTAAATGGTGAAAACAATGTGGTCATGTTTGATGATACATTCATCATCCCTGCTGGTTGTCTGGTGCCGCCAAAACAAAGGCGGCATGGAGATAAAAATAGATATGATCCATACCACTGCAATCATGATGCCTGCATGCTTTGGTGTCCTTTTCCGTGCATATTCCACAGCATCCGTGATTGCTCTGTACCGATCCAAAGCAATGGCAGAGAGATGCAAGATGGAACACGTGCAGCATGTAATGTCCACGCTCAGCCAAATGTCACACACCACTTGCCCCATGATCCACGTCTCCTTTACAATGTAGACAATGCTGAAGGGCATCACTAGGACTGCCACAAGGAAATCAGTCACTGCAAGAGAGCAGATTAAATAGTTGGCGGGGTGGTGGAGCTTTCTTGTCACAATTATTGCAGTCATCACAAGAGAATTGATGGCTGTTGTCATTAGCGCAAGTACGGACAAGGTAATGGAAATGAGAATCTTGGATGTCACCCATTTGAATAGTTCTTCTGATGTACTGTTTTTTTCCGTTGAGTTTATTAAATCCATGTTCCCTTTTAAAGGTGGTCTTTACCAGTAGAAGCTCCCTGTTAGAAAAATAAAAACACTTCAGGAAGTGCATCTTTGGTCTGTAGAGAGCCTTCCTTTTTGTTATCTTAAAAGACTACGGGCCCCAAAATTACAGGAACATCAGACTTATCATTAGAAATAATTCTGACTCTAGACAGAGATTTTCCTGGCTAACACGATGTGAGATGCTCTGCCTTCTCTTTCTCCGTGGTTGTGCTGATGGGAAGGGCATGTTTGCACAGCAGGGGAGAGGAGTGTGCAGCGGTGCCTGAGATGGCACTGCCCCGCAGGGTGCTTTGAACTGTGGCAGGGAACAACCACCCCTGTCCAGTGGCAGTGGCATCCATGTGGTCCCCATGGTACAGAGCCAGCCTTTTGCTAAATGCTTGCTTGTAGTGGGTTCTCAAAACTGGTTAAACTTGGGCAATCTCATCCTAAGGTAAGTACTGACAACACCTCTAGGCTAATGCTGTCTACTCTGCTGAACAATGTAAATACTATTGAAAACTTTAATCCACAGGAAGTTGGTATAATACTTATTTTCTCTATATGAATCCATTCTTTCCCATCAGTACGAGTCCTTCCTTGTATATAGCGAAACATGGGCTTTCTAAACTTGGACATAGCTTTCTAGAGAAACCAGTAAAGTGAACAACTGCTGTATGAGTATGAGAAGAAACATTTCCACGTTGAAAGTTTAATTCCTCCTATGCAACTCTAAAATTAAACGGCTGGATATATTTTAAATCTTCAGATGTCTGTCTTATTGTCTAACTGAAATATTTTGCATAGATTAGACTCTTGAAAACATCATTACTTTCCTCAAGTTTTGCTGTTCTCTGGTTGCTGCCATAGAAAACTGCACAGAACTTGAATGCTGATTGTTCCACTAGTGACTATCTCTGCGGAAACAGTACAACTCTTATGGCTCCGCAGGAAGTAAAAAGCAAGGAAATACTGATGAAATGAATTCTCAGTTGTGTTCTGGGGAAGTGCTGTTCCACCCCACGCTCTTATCAAAGAGGGTTTCTGAGCACTTCGCAGGCTGGAGCTGAAGTAGGAGTTTCCAGCTTTTTAGTCTAGAGCTCATAACTCACAGTAAGATGATCAGATCGTCCTCTTGCAAGTTTTGACATGCGATTTCCTGTGCGTGGAAGACCTACCAGATGAACCCCTAAGTGGGGTTTCCTTTGACCAGTCCTGGACTGTAGTAAGTGGGCTGCACTTGCATTGCACTGGATGCCAGAAATAGGGAAATATATGAAATAAGTGAATTTTTTTTTCTTATGAAAGAAAGGGTCTCATTAACATAACTAAAGCTTTTTGGTATTGTGCTGAAGAGGCTTAAAAAATTCTCATGTACTGTATATAACCTTGGTCCCTTGGACCAATTTAGTTTGATACTCTAACCTGGGCAATCCTTAATATGCTATTGGGTTACTAAAAAGGTTTTTAACATTGCTTGACCCCACCATTTAATTGTATGGAAGGACAAGGAGAGGAAACATCTTATTTGCTGTTATTTGCAAACACTACACAGAATCTTGTCCTGTACATGAGCTGATTACAGCATGCACACACTCTTTTTCTCTCTGTGTCCCTCTCTCTGAACTTGAAATACACTTCACATGCATAAAATAGATCTTTCGTCATGTCACTGTCACCTTAAACCCCCCTGAATCTACAGTAATTGCTAGGCTGCAGATATTTTTGTCTATAGCTAACTGCCTTCCAGAGAAGGAATAGGCAAGTATAGTATTATCTGATGAATGTTCAACCTCTGCTAAATAAATCTTCATTTCTGAGCTTGAGTAAATACATGGGGAAAAAAATACTTATTGGGAAATACTAAGTCTTCTGTTGATATCCAGCAGTTGATCATATTTTAAAACAGTTACTCATTATGGTTAATTACCTTATAAATTTCTGACTCTTTAGATATTAGTCTTTAATTGCAAGCAAGCAAAAAGCAATTTAGATATAATGAAAGTTGATTAATAGCTTTTGAAAGATTATTCGGTTTGAGGCTGTGGAGTAAGGAAAATGGTATGGGGGGGTTCAAGGAACTGGTGTGTAGGAATAAGTAGGTTTCCTTAGGACTGCAATGATTGTGAAGCTCTTTGTAAGAAGCATAGTGACAGCAATGCGCTTACTTGCCATATGTCTCTTTCTGTGGTTTTAAGATTGTCAGCCAGTATGCTCTGATTTCATTTAGGCTGACAGCATGGGCTCACAGCAGGATTGAAGACTGCCACCCAAGTTTTCAGCATGCTGCTGTTAGGTACCCATGCTGGGGTCTCCCATTCATGGGATATAACCTGCACTTTAATGGTTCCAGTCTGGAATCCCACCCTTCTATTCCTGTGTGGAGTGTTAAGACCTTCTGCTGTTGCCTTCAGAGCCCCAGCAGCTGGTGTCCAGGGTGGTTCCCATGGGCTGCTGTGCAGATCAAGGAGTGTGGCACCATCCAGGATGGGCAACAAGATCTGCCCTCCAAGGTGGTGGCTCCCTCTGAGGCTCCGGAGCCCATCCACTGGCTGTGCTGTTTGGGGCTGCTGGTCACAAAGTTTGGTGACTTTCCTGTCCAAGTGGGATGGGAGGCTTCTGCTAGCTGTGGCAGGAATTTGTCCAAGGTTACTGGGGGATTGTTAGCTAAAAATACTCTTTTATAAATAAGTAGAGTTAAAAGCCTGGCAGCATTTAAGGACTACTGCTTCTTTCTCTTGTGGTTGCTTACAGGATGAACTAATTCTGGATTTCCTCTCGCCAAGTTGAACTCAGCTCAGTCAGTGGCTGTCACTGGCTTTGGTTCTCAGCAAGCAACAGAACCATTTTTGGGAGTATGAAGGGTGATCCTGTAAACAGTGCGCTGGACTGGGTTGCAGGAGAGCTGGCTACTACCCCTCTGCCGGAGGCCTTTCGTCATCAATTTTTGTGTAAATTCATTTAAGTGCTTCAGTTCATTCTCTATAAAATAGCTACAGGAGTACTTCCCTGCTAACCCACTTTGCTAACCCATATGTTGTCTTCTAACTAACCCATATGTTGTCTTCTCTTAGCAGAAAGTATCTGTTGTATGCATTTCGTACAGGGAAGACCTAATCTCAGGTGGTGCCCCAGGTGCTGTAGGCATACTGGTGTAACTGCACACAGTACTTCCAGTTCAGACTTTGCTGTTAGCCCCATGTGAGTCTACAGAGCAAGACTTACAGCTACAAAAGACTTCAGAAGGAAGCACAGAAGGCTACTTTTGTGTAACTGGCTACTCAGTGCCCTTTTTGAAGGATGAAGCTTCCTATTGGAATACATGGAATGCATCTCATCCTATGGAAGATTTTTTTTTTTCTCCTCGTCATCTTTACAATATGCAGCTGCTGTTGGAAAACTTTTGAAAGCCTTGAAGCTTCGATTCTGTGCATTGCATTAATATTCTCCTGAATTTAAGATTAGTGAAGAGGATGTTATGTGCTTTATCTTCACTATAGATCTTAACAGAGTAATTTATTCTCTAACTGCTATTAAAACACAAGTATGATGTTTCAGTTGACCCACTGAAATATTATGCTGAACAAGAGCTCTGTAAACAATGGAATTTGCTGTTTACCAAAAATAGTGTGTCTGTTATCTTGGATATGTTCATTTTATTATTCTTTTGAGGAATTAGCCACTTCTATGGATCTTCTTTTTTTTTTTTTTTTTTCTTCCTTCCTGCCCAAATGCAGCATGATAAGATGACCAGAATGTAATTATCTCCTTGATTATAAAGGCAACTGTATCATCCAACTGATCCTGTTTAGGAGGCATAAGGGAAAATGTCTGTATAGCTTTACCACAAATATAAATGTTGAATTTTTCAATTGGCAATTCATGGAATAAAGAACATCGTTTGCTCTCCTCAGTTTAGTAGGAGTATTTGTGCGTGTATTAAACCCATAAATGCCCATTTATGTCTGAGATTTACAGAAGAATAATTAAATTGCTCTTGTTCAGTAGCATCAGTCTGTCCTTGTAGGTTTAGAAAACAGCACGCCTCTGCCTTTGCCTAAACTTGGAAAGTAGTATGAATTTTCTCCAGGTGCTGGAGAAACATTGCTGGGAATGCCTTTGGGAAGGGTGACATGAGCCTACTTTTTCTGGTCCTGATTTTAACTTGAACTATTAACTTACAGCTGCTGGAGTTATTTTATTTTATTTTATTTTATTTTGTGTCTGGCTTGTTTTAAACTGCTGTAAGCAATGTCAAGGAGAAAACTTGATTAGAGTTTAATTACTGCTTTTTGCATACAAATTTTCTGAGTATATTTGGGGGGTGTTTGCTTGTTTTCTGTACATGTGGGGTCCTTACCAAAGTGTGTTTAGTTTAAAATGTCATCATCAAAAGCAGAAGCAGAGCTCATGAAGCAAAATGAACAACTAACTGAACTGAGGATACTTAAAATGCTCCAGAAAACAGTAGCAGTGTTTGCACTGCCAGGCTGTCCTTTTGACTCCACTGAGTTAATACAAAGTTGTGCCAGTGACATAGAAAGATCCTGGCCATCTCCTCTCACTTAACAGGCTCCAGCTGGCTTTGAAATGATGAAGCGTTTCACCTGCTAGCGGGATTCCTTGCTTTATTGGCCAAACTGATCAGTAAGCCAGTAAAAGAGGCCCAGCTTTCTTGCTTTAATGGAAACTGATCCTGCAAATTTATTTTCCTGATGATACGGAAGACTGTGCTTGCGTTCAGCCATCTTGTTTTTACCACCTGCACAGGCTAGCCAGACACTGGAGGTAAGACTAAAATAACCATAGAATAAGGCAGTTGTAAGTACCAGAATTGCTTGAGAGCCAACATTTCTTCCAAAAGCAGTATTTATGAGCTTGTAAAAATTCTTCCTGATATGGCTGTCACTGTCTTTAGATACCAACCATGTTGTATGCTAATGATAATTAGCTTAGTAGTGATCCATCACATTAAATTTGAGCAGAAGGAAATAACACTCTTTTGAATTAAACAAATCTGTTTAAAGAATATGAACTCCTACCAGATCTGGTGGTGGATATGTGCTTTGTTGAGCCCAAACTCTGAAGTCTCACCAGCTGAGAGAGGAGTGCTCTCATTTGATTTTTAGTGCCTGTCCTTAAAATCTGTTCTCCCCTTAACTCTTCTTAAGGCTTTTAGAGCTACAGTGCAGCCCCTGAAATGAAGTAGGGTGACTGGCTGATGTGCAAGAGGAGTTGCTTGCTGGCTGAAGGCAGCTGCTGCAAACCTGTAGTAAACATTGCCATCCCTGGAATGCAAAGTAAACGTCCATCAGCAGTTTGAAAGGAGAAGCAGAAATCTCAAGGCTGCCATACCTGATCTGCATTGCTATATGCTTGCTGTAGATGTACCTCCCGCTGCTAAACCACAACTTTAAAATATTTAAATCTTGGTGTGCTGCCAGATATTCTAAAATGGCTGTAAGCTTACCTCCCCCCCCCCCCCCCCCCTTTTTCCCCTCTTTTTTAAGAGCCATATCTGTGTTCACAATTACAAGATAGAGTTATTTCCAGTCCTTCACCTGTTAGCAGACAATCACATGTGCATGCTGAAGTAATGCTTTAGAGTCTCTGTTTTGGGTCATGCTCTTTCAGTTCACAGGACTGGGCACGTTCTGGACTTGAAATGTATTGGTGAGGTGGAGGAATAACTGAAAAGTTGTTTAGATTTTGCTGCTCGAATCTCTGTTAACTGGAGTTATTTATCATTTCCACTTGTAGAAGGTCACAACAGACCCGTTTCTAGAAACACAGACCATAAATAACTGCAAAACTACAGATAAATCAATTGAACTAATATCATCTAAAGATAATACAAAATTCTGCCTACCAAGCACCCTCTCGGGAGAAGCACGGGTAAATAAATAGGCTTTGCAGCACGCCCTGAATACCAATATAACACGTGAAGGAAACAAATCTCAGAATCCTGGAGGATACGTGCCTCCAGCTTAGAGATGCACAAAGCCATTTATTGTCTGAGTGCAGGAGCTCTGATTTGTTAGAGAATGGCAAAGACAAGTCCTTGAATGCAATGCACAGAAGATGCACAGTAAACCTGCATCTGATGCTTTTCTTAGCCATTTTACCAGTCTAAAAGTCCCTGTGTTGGCAAAATGATACGCTGCAGTATGTTTTGTGTTAGGCACAACAAAGATGATGCTTGCTTTAGTCTTCTGGACAGCTCTTTAAATTCTTTTAGCCAACAGAAATAATCCCAAATGGTTAAAATGACAAACTCTGACAGACTTAGCCCTGAAAGTTACCACCCCAGATGTCTCCTCTGTCATCTTATTGCTCCTGGACCAAAGTCAACAGGATGGAGGTAGTGTTTCCACTGAAGCCGCTGAAATGTAAAGTCTGACGGCTTGCTCAAGCTGCCAGGGAAGCAGAACTTGCCCTGTGCCTCTGGGTGCTGCTAAGAGAGATGCGAGCACCAACTCCCTGAGAGCCAGAGTGAAAGCAGTAACCTCTGGCAAAGGGGCAAAGTGAAGCGCTGCGGTAACTCCTGTCCTCACCTCCCTGTTGTCATCAACTCACCTTCATGTCTCCTATTGAGGCCACAAGTACTGCAGCATGCTGGCTGTGGTCCCTTTGCCACGTCTCCCTCCAGAACGCTGTGGTCCTTGTTTGCTACTCCACCAGTTACCAGTTGCTCCACGTTTTCCAGCCTGCAAAACACCAGACTCCTCAAGCCCCAAAGTGACAACCCCACAAAGAGGGATTCACAGGTGTCTCGTTTCAAAGGCAGTTCCTGGGGAGGTACCCCCAGAGCTAGCTTTCATCTCAGTCAGGTAACGGAGCAGAGTGCTCAGCAAAACCTGCCTGGGAAGCAGGGTTGCTACCTAGGTGGAGTTAGTCTGTAATGCTCTCCTCCAGGCGTTTGCCATGTTCTCTACTTGCATCTGTTGGATTGCAGCATAGTCTGTTGCTGCTTGTCAAGCCTGCCTGGAGGATACCTCCCCTGCTTATTGTCATCATATCGTGGCAACTGCTGCATTTGCTTATATGGAAGAATGATGTTCACAAAGTAATTATGCATTCCTTGCTGCTTCGAGTGTTGAAGTTGAGGATTTTTTTGTTGTTGTTTTGGTCTCCTTTTGGAAAATTAGTCACTCATCTGTGTTTGCTCTTTATTTCATGTCCCTCTGCCATCTGTTTTAATCTAGCTGAAGGGGGATGGGGAGGGGAAAGGCAAGCCAGCTTCCCAGGGAGCACTCTGGGAGTGAGGAAGGAGGAACAGCAAGAATGACATGGTCCGCAGCATGACAGGCTTGCTTATATAAAACAGTAAACATGCCTCCCAAATGTAGCTTCAGTTAGCTGGACTGTGAACCTGTTCTGAATTTGATCATTTTGGCTGAAGAAAGCGGAAAAAAAACAGACCTATATTCATAATACTGCCAGAGGAGATGGCAGTGATTCATTTTTTGTAGTTCATTAGACTGCAGGGCTCAGTTCCCTTTCCTCCTTGAGGCTGATCTGACTCCACAGTTCAGACCTCTCAGGGCAGTGGTGTGGGTGTAGCTGTCTCGCATATCCTGTACGGTCTGGAGGAGCCCCAGGTCTGGGAGATCCAGGGCCTGGACAACAGTCCCTGTGGGAGCTGTGTAAATAAACGTCTGTGAGAAACAAATGAGTGTCTGGGCATCCCATCGTCCTGTGTGAGCTCTCCACTGAGCAAAACTCACAAGTGCTCTGTACAGACAAACAAATTCCTGTATGGTCAACATCCTGTCTTTAGAGGTGTGTCCTTGTCTGGGTGCTCAGGGTCCAAGCTAGTATCTTTAATCTATTTTGCATCTAACAGTCTGAAAGGCTCTATTCAACCCAAACTTTTCTCTATTAGGAATGGATGTTTAAACTTTTTCAATTCTGTGGAAGGAAAAGCAAGTTTTTTTTGTTTGTTTGTTTTGTTTTGTTTTTGAGTTTTTATTTGGTTTGGCAATGAATCAAAGAATCACAGAATTTTATGCTGTGCAGGAGTGGCTTTCTTTAATGATCATCAACTAAATTTGTGCTTCAAGGTGAAAACGGAGAATAGCTGTGCTTATATTTCAAAACACTGCCCTCCAGATAAGGGCTTGAAACCTGCAGGAATGATAAAGCAGTGTTGGAGCAAGGAGGTTAAGAGGTAGCTTTACTTCCTTTGAATGGTAATAAAATGCAGCCTTGTTTCTCCCACTTCCCACTCATCCTTATGCTTCAGGGCCAAGCTTTCTTTGCGGGCCCTCAGAGAACACATGCATGCAGTTAGAAGTCAGAAACCTTTTTCATTGATACGCCTACCTCTGAAAACCTATTACAAAAAGGGGCTCATCTTTGGGTGTGTGGGGGGGGAAGTCTACTACAGTCCTGCCAACCTGAAAAATCTGGGAAAAAATGTTTTTATTAAAAAAATATTAATAAAATAATTAACTGAATGCATTTCAGTTAATAAACATTGTGATGGAATGGCTCCTGTTACCTGACCTCTCGGTTAATATATATACCTTTTGTCTTAGTTCCTTGGGGGTTTGTCTTAATCCAGTTAGTTGCACTTGATAGTTGGAGCTCATGGGAGTTTCTGATTCTCTGAAGCATTGCTTTAGCCTTTTCTAGAAGTAGGAGAGAGGTGGATTTTATCTAACATATTTTTCTATATAAACTCTGAAAGCTTTTACTGAGCTGGAAGAAACTGCCTTGTTTCTTCCTGGACAGTAAGAAAACAATCTATCTTCAAATGTGTCTGGAAAAGATCGGCAAAATAAGAAAACACCATTTACAAATTATCACCTGAGCTAGCATTAGGATATTTCTTTTTCTGCTGTGTGCTTACCAGGACAGCTTGGAGGAAAAACTGGCCTCAGAGGTGTTAGGTGGGAGCAGAGTGAATGTGACAGGTCAGTGTGCTCCTCTGCAGCAGGGTTTCTGCATGACACAAGAACAGTAAAATCTGTGGTTAATTGCTTGTAATTTGGAGAGATGCCAAAATTCACACAATCTGCCACCTTGTCTCTGCACTTTGCCTATTTTTTTATTCTTGTGAAGACTGTGCTTTTTTTTTTTTTTTTTTTTTTTTTTTAATACAAAGACTGTCTTACTGCATACTTTCTGGTGTCTTGCCTTGTAGTTTTTGTCACATCATCTGATGTCATCTGTCTTTATTCTGGTTGTTATCTGATCATCTCGTAGGTTGAACATCACAAAAGCTTAGTGTGGAAAAAGGAACATAGCATGGGTGGAGCTTGGAATGGGCAGGTGGAAGACTGGAGAAGTCTGGAGATAACTTGCTTAGGAAGTGGAGTTGTTGGGTAGGATCTCAGTCTGGGAATGTCCCCAGGGGTTTTCATTTCAGAAGTAACTACCTGCCCACAAGGCAGGCTGGCTTGGGTTACTGTGCTCACACTGACTTGCTGTGGACTCAGAACCACACGCTGTGGTGGCACTATGTCAGCCTGTGGAGATCCAAGCTATTAGGTTCCTTCATAGGAAAATAGAGACTCTTCATCTGCTGAAGTAGCAAAGTTTTATTAGGTAGCTGACACTGATGCTTTCTAACGAGCATTGCATTTATTTCCCCTTAGATATTTCTACTAAGGTTGATTTGGTCACCTACTGTGAGCATTTACGTTGGGGTCAATCTTTCCAAAATCCAGATTCTGTGCCTTAAGCCTTAGTTCTGTGCTGAAAAGGACATGACTTTTGCTGTGCTCTGCATGGGGTGCCACAGTGCTGTTTCTTGTTCCTGTGTAGAGGCAATTCAATTGATACAATTGAATGTTTTAGCCAGAAGAGTCTAGTTCACTCAGTGCACTGGCAGAAGTTCTAATGGTAAAAAGCATTTGTTTCAGGCTGGTGTAAAGCAGTTATGCCTGAGGACATGGGATGCAGCCATTCTGGCAAAGCTTGTCTAGTGAAGAGTGGGCTTTAGCTTTCCTCTTTTCTGCAGTTTCCAACTACTCTGGGACTCTCGAGGGTGCCTTTCTCCCTACTTCAGTTTGTTATTGCATTATAGCATGCTCTTTGTTAGAATTGCCAGTGTTTGAAACACAAGTTCTGGTACACCTTGTATGAAATCAGAAGTGTGGATAGGAGAGCTATGGGAATGGGGGAGGCTAGTGAGAGTGAATCAAGCTGGGGAGCTGGAGGGAGAGCCTGAGAAAGAAGAGGGGTGTGGGAGCACCTCCTGCACAGTGCTTGTGTGCCATTCATGTGAATGCACGCAAGCGTGGCAGCCCCACGCTGCCATTCAATCACATCAAGTGTATGTAAATGCAGCAACACCTCAAGAGCCAGGATGCCAAATAGCTTGTCCATGTGGTGCAGTGGAAGCCTGCTTTTGGGGTTTCTGTGCTGTCTCTGGACGAGCTGTCGTGCTGACTTAGAGCACGGGGCTGCTGGGGCGAGGAGGTGGGTGGATGCGGCTGGAGCAGCCTGGTGCTTCTGAAGACAGAAAAAAAGCATGCCCAGACCAGAGCGGGTCTGGAGCTGGCCCATGGCACTCAGGACAGGGCTTTCTGCATCACGTTTTGGCAGGAAGTGGCTGTCTGTGGTCAGCTGGCATTGTGGCTTGTTGAATAATTCCTGGAAGTCTTTGGCCTTGGGCCTGTCTTCAGGGGTACAACGCTTTCAAGAATGCTAATAGCAGCAGGACAGAGTTAAAATGTGTTGACTCCAAATCCAGAAAGATATACCTTTCCCAGGAAGCTTTCTGGATCCGTCAGGTCTCCCGTTGCAGACACTTTGATTACTAAATAAGGTCTTAAGCTCTCTAACACTGTGTGAACTCCCTTTCATTTCTGATAGGAAAATAACAGACTGTCACACACAGCTTTTTCCTTTGCATAATTCTGATGTAGTTGTGACACTTGACATACAGCACAGATTACTGTGAATGGCTTCTTCAAATTAAAGCAGATGAATCAGAATTAATTATGAAAAACAGCCTTGTTGTTGTCCCAGGAATTCAGTAGAGACAGCCGTTGTCTAACAAGATTATCCAGCTTCAAATGGCCCCCCAGACTTCTAATTGATAAAACTTGTAAAACTCTTAAATGATAATCATAAGAAACTTATTTCCAAACAAAATTTCAAAGCTTTTTTTTTTTCTTTTTTTAAAAATTATTATTTTCCCCTCCCTTGAGAATCTATTGATGTTGGTTTTCTAAGAACTTTTAAATCATAAATTTGCAATTATGAAAACCTCTAGTATTGCAGGGAAGTTAAGATACTACTTTATGCTAGGGATGCTTGTAGACAACACTTCAGCTCTGTTTCCTAAGACGTACGCAAGACATATACAACTTCGAAGGATGGCTGAACAAAGCTGTCTTTTAGATTATAATACCAATTTAAAGAAGTGATGATTTAAGCAGCTCTTTTCTCCTTAGGTTGTATGCTAAGGAAATTTGTCTTTTCATATGGTAATAATATTTATTTGTAATGTTGGTGTACACTAGCAATATACTTCAAAACATTTCACAAGGACTGTTTACTAAAAGGTGTTTTACAGCACTTTATTAAAAAAATATATTTTTTGATCAGATGACAACATGTAATATTGTTCTGGTGGTGAATAGAAACACTGAAATGATTTTCCCTAGTTGCCCAAATCCATAGAAAGCATATCATTATTCTGAGCTGCTTTAGGAGAGTTCAAAAACAATGCATTCTCAGGGATGGCATGCTATCTGTGGTTCCTGTAGTTTCTGAGAGAGAGAAAGAAAATTGGAAGTGCTTTCACAAAATAACACGGTTAAAAAGTATTAGTAAAGGACAGAGGCAAAGTGTACTAATCTTCAGAGACTAGAGGAAGCCTGGAAAAAATCAAAGGCAAGCCATTGCTTCTGTATCATCTGTCTTGTTTGCTGTGTAGCAGAGCACCCTTGTGCCTAGCACTTCTGGAAATCCTGAATTCTTTTCCCTGTGGTGCTTACAGTTGACGTCTCACATCAGCAAACATCAGTAAATTGTTGGATTTAACTCAGAACTATAGCATGATGAGCTCTTTTTCTACCAGGAGATTGATAAAAATCAAATTATAACTTTGAATCTTTCTGTGAAAATTCCTCTTCAGTTTTACTCTTTGAAACTTCCAAAATTTCCAGAGAGGGGCTTTTATCAGTAACATACTGTGGACAAGTAATAAAAAATATAATTTTACATTGGATGCACTTATGCATGTAAGTGTATATATTGTGTCCTATTTTTGTTCATCGTTTCAATTTTTATGTTTTAAGAACTTGTTGAAAACTGTTTTCTTCATGTTCAGAATTAGTTTTTACTCTTTGAAGCTGAATAATTTTTTAATGTGAACTCCTCTGGAAAGAAGCAGTGAACAGATTTAGTCAAGTCTTCACATTTGTGTAGTCCCTTTTCCTAATTTTAATTTCTCCCCACTTCTAGACTCTCAATGATGTCATTACGTTCTGGAGTTCTTTTACCTCTTTATTTCTTGATTCTCAATTTTTAGGATGTAGCCAGGTCATATATATGAAATGTTTCCCTGCATAGTCCCAATATTTAGAGGCTTTCTTAAAAAGATACAGTTCTAGATATATACATCTAGAAAGAAAGTGTCTTCTCTAATTAGTTGACCAAAGTATCTATGGCTTCAAGTAAAACTAGCAAGGCTGAAGGGAAATAGCCAAATTACTGGCTGACGGCAGTCTAATTTTAAATGGACCTATCAAAAAAAAAAAAAAAAAAAGCCACAGGGCTAAACTAGTGCCATAGTTCTTTTGGAGCATTGTTTTTTCTTTTAAATTTTTTTTTAAAAGAATTTTTAAAATTCTTTTTTCTTTCCTCTCTTGAAATTATTCTTGAAAAGACAAGAGAGGGAGTTTGAACAGTGTGTGAAATCTTGGATAACAGAGCCAGCGGAGCTTCTTCCTGGCTTATTTGTTTGAGAGCTACTGTAACTTTTTATTGTCCACTTATTTATACAACCAGGGTATGAAGCCAGCATAAAAATGTACTTGGTCAATCTAAAAGGGCACATGAATTAGCTTTTTGCTTGCCTAACTTGCTGTGTTAGGAAAAGCAGTTAGAACAGAAAATTAATGTAGTTCCCATCATCTGAAGAAATATATTGTCTTTACTTTGAAGCCCTGTCTGTTCTGTAGGTGTTTGTCTCCAGGTTTTGGGGATGAAAAGTTCCAGAACCATTAGCTGCAGATGCTGGGTTTGTTGTTACTTCACCTCTACTGCAACATCTATTATCCTTTCTGGTAACTCAAATAGATTGCATTAGACCAGACATGTAATCACAGTACTTCCTTCTGCAAGTAATTTATTCCAGTCACTTTGTTCTCTCTGTTTCTGATATATATATATATATATATTTTTTTTCCTCTCCATTAGAAGGCATATTAGTGTAGCTAATTTAGGCCATGCAGCTAGTAATATCCTAAAATCTTTGAATCTGCTGGATCAGGAATAACATTTTATTAATATTGCACCTATATTTATTTGTCTTGATTAATCCAATATGACTTGGTTTGGCCACAAAGTTGACTGTCAGTGCTCTCAATTCACTAGAAAGCAGCACTGCATGGGAGAAAACCTCATAGGTATAACAATTTATGAATCAACTAATCTAAAACCAAATTGTAATTAAAAACCATAAAAAACAGCATAAGAGTTTTCAGAAAACTTATCAGTTGAGACAGCAGCTTAGGAGGCAAAAATTCTCTGAAAATACTTGCTTCCCTACTATTTTCAGCCAGCAGTTGAAATGTTGTAGACCTTTAAGTGCCGTGAAGGTTTCTCATATATCTCAGTTGGAGAAGAGATATAACATGGAAAGTAAATGCAGAACATTGAAGTAAGAAGAAAAACAAAACCAAACCTGACCAAAAAAAAAAAGAAAAAAAAAAACAACAACTCAACAACAACAAAAAAATCAAATATAGTACAGGATCATTAGATTAACCTTATGTTATGATGAAAAGCATTGCTGTAAGATGTGTTTCAGCTGCATCATTTAATGGGATCAGTAGGTTTATGTTCTTACTACATTGAAGTGGATAAAGATTTTAATTTAGATAATTGGGTCTGACATGGTCTGTATGTCTGTATTTTTTTTTTTTTTTAAGTATCTTCTGCTTTTATGTTGGCTTCTGACTTCAGTGGTTATTAACAGAATTGTTTTTCCTGTAGAGAGCAGTGTTGAAGTTGGATGGCAAGAATGAAGCATGCTCTTTATGCAGATGCTGCTTTGTTTCTGCAGCAACATCCAGCAAGTACAATGGAGCTGGTGATAGCTTTCCACTGGCAGCACAGAAAATTAGCTAGAAAAAAAAAAGAGCTAACACCATGCCCTTGAACAGCCCCTTTCCAGCAGCACTTTATGGCTTCTTCTTAGCAGAGGTTTCATTGTTTAGTAGCAGAGGTTTCATAAACACAGAGGATGAATTTATTGCCATGGAATAATGCGCAGCAGTAGGTGGGATGGAGATGCAGTTCTCTGAGCAGAATGTAGGTCATCTCGGGGAGAACAATTCCCTCCTTGGCTAACTATGTCTTCCCTTGGACACACAACCTGCCCACTTCCAGATGCAGGCTTTCTTGGTAGGTGGATCTTGTGTGTAACCCAATGTATTCATGTAGCAATAGACACACACTAGGGTTTTATTGCAACAGTCCTGTAGGGATGGCATAGTCAGCTATTTCCCCAGCACCTTTCTTAGGCTGTACATCTGCCTTCTAGTTCAGGGAGAGAAATGTAAAAATAAACTGAGTATATTTATAAATAAAATTACTTATCTCTACCATTATATATATCTTTTTAAGTATGAACTGTTATCCATTTCAATTGAAGCAGCATGACTTCCACCAAAAGACTGCTCTTTCTCCATGCAGCTGGAGTTCAGATGTGTAATGCATGGCAAAAAGAATTGCCCCTGCATGAAGCAGTGAACCTGGCTGCCCCTTTTGCTGGCTTGCCTCTACCCACTTTAGACCACCGTGGCAATATGTACCTCTTTAGGTTTAAGAAATAGATCAGTTGGGTTAAACTCTGGAGATTGTTCTCTATATGTAAAATGGACACAACATACTTGTGCTTCATTGAGATATTGAAAACTGTCAGCTATGCTGATGGTCCTGGAGTTGAAGTATTGAAGTATGGAATAAAATGTGCTGAGGTTAGAAAGTATCTCGTTCAAATAATCTGTTACAGCTCACAGTTGTTCTTCCTCTGGTCCAACTGTGGACTGGTTTAATCAGAGCCATTGAGTTTCATCAGAGGTTGCTCAGCTGCTGCAGTGAGGAATGTTGCTAATGGTCCCCAGAACCTGGTGCTGCAGAGTGACGATGCTCAGTGATTACAGTTAGCATGGACAAATGCTTACACGTTGCTCAAGGTAACCTTGTAAGGACGAGTGATTATTACAAGTTTGGTTCTCTGTGCCAAACCTGAGGGGAACAGCTGGAGCCTCGGGGGACTGCTATTAGCAGATCTGTATTCAGAAAAACAGCAGATCCTTCTTTCTCCTCCTCTCATCCTCTCCTGGTGGGATAGCTAAATTTGCTGTATGTGATGAGAGGGGCTTTTTTATTCCCTCAAACGTATCTGGTGTTTTGAGCACAAGGTGACTATTCCTCAGCCTGTCTTCCCTAGAAATTTCCTTCCACCTAGTGAAGTAAATGCATTCCACCTGAGGCTCCTTTTCCTGGGTCACTGACAGTATCACATGTCTTTCCCTGTCTTGCTGAACAGTTGCCCGACCAAGGGTTAAGGACTGATAGCTTTAAAAGCTGTTAAGGAAAGAACTGATTGTTTCTTGATAATGTGGATTTTTTTTTTTTTTTCTGGCATAATGTCATTAAAAATCTTTTGCTACCATGACAGTTAATACAGAATATCCATGAGAAGGGCATTGTCCAGACTAAAAGTACCAGGGGGTCATTGTCTTGGAGGCTGTTCTTTTGCTAACGTGTAAGGGTAGAGAAGAGGCACTTGTGACCTTTTATTCAGCTACTGAGAGTGTGTTTTCTTGAATTTTTGTGTGGCTAAGAAGTATGCCTTAGAAGGAAGCTCAGCTGTGTCACTGGAGGCATTGTGCTAACAAAAGTCTGCAGTATAATTGTTGAGAAGAGACATCCGTTTAGGAAATCGGTAGCAGGGGCCTTTTTATTTGCTTGATTCCATGGCATGGGAGTTATTTTCCAGTCTGAAACTGAAGATGAAGTATTAGTTTTTTTGCGTGCAACTATAAGTTCCGGTGTCATTGTATAAGAATAATGACAGCAGTTACTTTTTCAGGCTTCTTCAGCTGCATGTATTGGCTGCATTGCAGGTTCATATTAAAAATTATGGTATAAATTGCAATGACTTGCATATGGGAATATTCTTAATATTCTTCTTAATTCTTCTTAATATTCTCAGTTTGCTATAGATGATGATTGCTGCACTTGTGCTTTAAAAGCAGTTATGTAAAAACAGCAAAAGGTGTGTCACAGGAAAGGCAAATGCCTTTGAAAAGTTTCCTTAAGCTGTGCTATTAAATATTTATATGTGTAGTTTCAGAGCAGGCAGACTAAAAAGTAATTGCCTTTAAGATTGTTCCAAATGTTGCTTGGGACTCCTGGGAGAAGCCATATTTGGATCATTTATCTATCAAAAAAGAGACTGAGCACAGGAACTTCCTTCTGACTGTAGTAATAATGTCAGTCTGCAATTTTTGCTGTTTCAAGGTTTCACTTTTCACATAAGAATCTACTGCCCTTTAAGACTATTTGATCAGAACATTAAAGGCACGTTCAAATCCTGTGTCCTCTTCAGTCAGGATATTATTATTCCTATATGTACGCTCCAGTTGCTAGAGACTTAATGATTCACTTCCTAGGGGGTGAGGAATCCAAATGCCTCCTCCTGGACTTAGTTTTGTGTGGTTTAAAATTACTTTTTACCAGCTATAAAGAAGCTTCTAATGCTATTGCTGTAGTCATATGCAGGAGAATTGTTTGAAAAGATAACCAAGGCTGCCTATATCTATTAACTTTAGCCAAAAGGTGTAGAATCAACTACTTATTTTTCCTAAAGTTCTGTTTATGAACAGAGAAAAGCTTGTATAAATGTTCTAGACCCCATGAAACAGGATAAAGAACCAATTTCTTGAGAAAGACTTTCAATATCTTGTTGATGTTGACTTTCTGTATATCTTTAAAGGATATTTAGCGTTAATTATTTAAAGCAATTGAGTATCAACCTTGCTCTTGGGAAATAAGTTATAGTTAAGTATCTCAAGTTGTGGAGACTAAACAGAACTGTCATTTAATAGCATTTCCCTCATCTGCTATATTGCAAACACTGTGTCAGGAACTGTGAATATACAATGAAACAGATATGTAATGGTGCCTCTGTTCCTCTAGGCAGTACTACTGTAATTTTTCCACCTTAGATATGGAGTTAATCAAATAAACCTTTTCTACAAAGGAGATGTAGGCCTTCTTTCTGTACATAAAATTAAAATAGTAATAATAATGAGTGGCAATAGAAAAGTCATGTATGTCCACCTTTAATTATTCAGATTTTCTGTGTGTTTGATCATCTGGATTGCCATTTTGTACGTCTTTATTTTTTTAAGTGATCTTTCAGTTTTTTGATAATATTAGCAACCCAGAAGCTGAACATTCCCTCCTCTTTCTTTCCTTGTCTACTATGAAGACAGTGAAGCTAAAGCCAAATTTTTGGTTTTAGCTTTAACTGAAAAGCAATGTGCAAATGGATGACTGACTGCTTCAGGAGAGGTAAACTAAGTACTTTTGCTCATTTGTAGTTCCAAGTCCCCCTCTGTCCTTGAGGACAGGTCTAGAGTTCATACCTCTGTTTCATACAGCTTTCAGGATGTCTTTCCATGCAATTTGACCAAATGCTCCCATCGGGCTCTCATTCCCCATCCATACCACTTGGCAGCTGTGTCGGTTACATTTCCCATGCCCATCTCTGTACAGTCTCGAAGGAGTCTGAGCAATGAGCATTGTCCATTAACTCTACAGTAGGGAACTCAGCATCAAATCATTTCAGATGTGCCTCCCAGGTAGGAGGCTTGTTTTTTTTTTTTTTTTTTTTTTTTTTTTTTTTTCACATCCAGTGCTTCTGAACCGCAAGGTAGAAGCCCAGCCTAAGTTTGCTAAAAAGTTACTGATGTTCCTGCTAGCTTTTGCTTGAACTTTTTGAGGATGTATTTTGTTGTAGAAAGCACAGTGCTGGCCTTATGAATGTCATGGAGAATACTGAAAACTCTGGGATATTTATTAAGCCTGGAGAACTGGGTGGAAATATAATGGGTATCAAGGTTGCTGAAAAGCCCTTCAAGACAATGAACTTACTGTTAAGAACGGCTTACTATTCTTAATGGTGCTTTGCATTTATAATGTTTGCCATCTTGGAACACTTCTTAAAACTTTTATTTCGCTCAGGTGTGGAACTATAGATGGATTGATATAAATGAGGTTTTGAAGGTGCAAGCTAGAGGTGGAGCCTAAGCACTTTGTTTTCCAGCCATTTGTTCAGGCAGTTGGAAAATGCCTGCTCTCCTAAAGCACCAGTACTTAGAAACTTTGGAGGTGCAGGATGCATTGAAATCATACGCTGAGCTTGCTGATCGGTCCATTCCAGTTGCCCTGACACAAGATGTCTCCTCTGAGGAAGGCCCAACTAAGTTTATGTGCTGTAAACTTCAAAGACTACAGATTCAGCCATGGCAAATAAAAATATTTGTCATGCCGTGAACAAGGCTGTGGTAATTAGTTCCTAGTGGAACAGGAGAACAGACTATCTTAATTAAAGGCCATTTAGCTGGTTAACAGCTGTAAACCTGTCTCCAAGTAAAGCCAGTGGAAAAATTATTTGAGTAAATACTGTTTGATTTTTTTTTAATAATAAAAAGACAGAAGGAGGTCCTTGAGTCTTCCTTTATCTGAAGCAGAGATGCAGGTTGAAAGTCTTTTACATAAAATGATGTAACCTGAGGATGTATTCATGAAGGATACTTTTTGTAAGATTTTTTCCCAAGTCTTACTATCTCTAGTAAGAAACTAATTTTCGAGGAACTAGTGTGTGGCTGAAAATAACTGTGCCTCAAAGGGTGAGGTTATCCTCCTTGTCAAGTTAACCTGGTGCTTTACTAGAAAGTCAGTCCTACCTCCATTTGAGATGGCTGAAGCGAAACCATGACACAGAATAGTCGAATATCCTGACCTGGAAGGGGCCCTCAAGGATCATCAAGTACAACTCCTGGCTACACACAGGATGACTCAAAAATCAAACTGTACGATGCTCTCTCTCTATATATCTGATATATATATATCAGATGTATCTGATTTCTATGCTGTTGGTAAGAGGTATTTGAAAGAAGAGGTACCAGAGAAAGAGATTTTCTGCCAAGGATGGCAGATGACCCAGTACCAGATGAGGCACCACTAATCCTGTTCTACGTGGGTTATCTATGCCAGGTGTTTGTAGATGAGCCACAAAGGAATCTGGCATTATTCTTAGTGCATGTGGTGCCTCAGCAATCAAATTATGCACATGAAACTCAGGAAACAAAAGTAGTTGGTAGACTGTCTAAAAGCACAGTTAACATTGGCATATTCCTCTCTTGGGAGGAGGTTTATCTCCATGTTTTACACTGAGTAAGCCTGACTGTCTTGGCAGAGGCTGGATGAAAGATAAAAATAGCAGGAACCTGGCTTTTTCACTTTGTCTGAGGAAAGCTATTCCTAGACTTAAGCTCCTGATACCAGAGAAGTGTCCAGTTGATATTTATTTTAACACAGTGCTATACCTCGCGTGAGTGGATGGATAAAATAACATAGCTGAATCTGCTTCTGTACTAATGACACTAAAAGTAATGGATGTGGGACTTGGAAAGTCAGTTAGCTCCCAAAGAGACCACTCTGTGTTTCTTTCTGGAAATGCCCCAAGAGCTTGAGAGAAATGCCCCTAGAAGCCACCCATATTGTAAGTCCCAAAGGAGCAGGCATTGACTTGCACCCTGTCTCCGTGTCTGCACTGGTAAAAAGGATTAAATCGTATCACCCTGGAAATGGGCGGGAAAGATATCTGCCTTGTGCGCCTCTAGCCTGGATGGAGATGTATGTACACCCGTTGCCTCTTTGTCCATGGTCTGTGGCTTGAAAGCCCCTTGGAGGAGCTCAGAAAGGCTTTTCGTACAGGCAGGCCTTCTGCTGCATTCAGAATTTTAAAAATACCAAGCTGGAATATTAGATAGTAGGGTGAAAGTAAATTAAAACAAATCAATTAGCCACAAGTGCTATTCAGAGAGTGTTTCAAATTGAAATAGGCACCTAAGAGCATGAAGTATCCTGTCAAGTTATTGAATGTGAGGGTGGAGAATGGAGGAAGATGGCTTTAGTACACATGTTCAGCCACATTAATTAGAGCAAACTGATGATTTCCTTCTGTTGGGAACTGCTCTTAAAATGAGAACAGCTCTTTAGAGAGTGACCTCTATAACATGCCATCATTTAAAGCTTCCCCTTATTATTGTATAAAATCTGAGTACATTGTTGTCAAAATGGGGAAGGAATCTTGGGGGAAAAATGTTTTAAAACACAAATGGTGGAATTGATTTGACTAATTGCAGCCATCTAACCCTGAATTGTCACCTTACACAGAAACAGTCATCTCATCCTTAGGGCACAATTGTTCTCATTCTGAAGTAGATGTTTCATTTGGGTCAGATGAATTGTGCCTGAAGGTGCTTATTTCTCCCAGCTGATTATAAAGAGAGCCTAGGAAGGCTAATTCAGATATAGAAATCTGCAGTGTGGATCTCTAGAGCTAGAGGAAATGGATCCTGACCAAACTATACCAGTAATAAAAAGCTGACAGAGAAATTTTCAGACAGAACTTTTATCATATCCCTAGTAGCATTACTTGGTGGTCCAAGAAGGTTGTACAAGTGTTTAAAAGCTATGGGGATGTCAGGTTTGCAAGGCTTCATCATTGAAGGTAACTAGCAGAGCAAAGTCATGCAAGAAGTGTTTTTCAGGATGAGCTTGTCCTTTGGGTTGTCTCTAAATTGTGACATGCTACAGATAAAATTGTGATATTAATATGGGGATCATTTCTCGTGGGGAATTTATGGCATAGGGCTTTACCATTTACCTTTACATCCTTGTAAAAGGCAACTCAGTGGACAGGCAATAGGGATCTAAGGCTTCATTGCATTCAATCTTTGAACTCCTTGCTTATTACATAGGTGCTTTCCTGTAATCCTTTTGACATTAAAAATCTCATTGTGTCTTCTAATTGGAAAACAGTATATGGTGCTATTTGGCTTTTATCCTATTTGTATTAATCAGTTCCTCATAAGTGAGAATATGAAAATCTGAGCTGTGAGATAATGGCCCAATGTATGGAACTAAAGAAATTAAATTTAGAGAGTCTACAACACTGTAATTAAAATCTCAAAAGATTTGTATGCTTGAGCACACCTTTTTAAAACATGCCATGGACAGCAGGATGTGCTGAGGATGTGCTGTGTCTTACATAGCAGAGTCTGGCTATTTCCCTGTATTAAACTGCACAATTGCACAAGCATTTCTAATTTCAAGGAGATGAAAAAATTGCAAGCTTTTTTTTTTTTTTTTTTTTTTAAACTAATATGTCTCTATAAAGACAATGAATTGTGACTGCCTCCTCATCTTGTGCAAAGAACAATGAGTCTCAGAAGTCAGAAGCTTTAAAGATTGGTAGCTTAATTAGAAAGTGCCCTAAATGAAAAGTCTCAGCATTTTAATTAATTTCCTCTGAGATGAAAGAAGTTTATCTCAAAGGAAATTGCAGCAGATATGTGAGTATTGGGGATCACAAGAGAGACCTGGGCATTCGGAGTCAGAAAACTTGACCTGCGAGGAGTTTGCTCCTTGTCTGCAACTTTGAAGTAAGCATAGATGCAAACACTATGTATGTATACAAAAATAATGTGTGCAGGTGCGTATGCACATGTATAAAAAATGAAAACTTGAAGAAAGGGATGGGTGTTTATTCTAGTAGCACTGGAAGGCCCCAGGCAGTAGCAGGAGAGGTTTCAGGGGGTAGTGAGGAAACGACACAGCCTGAAAGGGACACCTGGAGCCAAAGATGGGACCCCCACTGCCTGGGCTGGGCACCCTGCACAAAAGTGACTGTGTGTTCCCTCCCACGTTGCTGGCAGGAATTCTGAGAGTTTATTACACATCTGGTGCAATATTCCATGCCATCAGCAACCACTGGTACCCACCCACTCTGCCTGTGTTGTCTCCAGGATGGCATCAATGTCTACTGGACCTGGGCAGTCAGGGTCATCCTCACAATATAAGTTTTGGTTACAACGCTTTTCCAACACTGAATCTATTAGGAGTTATTTGAAATAACTTTCACGTCGTTCCTCCAAAGTGATACATGGATAATTTGGAGAAGCTCCTTTGGGGTGTTATTTTTATTTATGCTGGGAGACTGGCTTCCCAGTTTCAGATCAGATAGACTCATTTTCTTAAATCCTGTGTAAAATGTATTGAATCAAGCAATGATTTCTATAATTTTATGCCTCAATTCTGGTAGAAATATCTTATAAATTTATCTGCAAGAAGCATCCACTTGACTGGCTTAAAGTTTCTTGGCAGATTCATGATTATAGTGAATGTTTTACCACTTGGAAGAGGGGATTGTTGAAACTTCATTTGCTTAGGAAATACTTATCAAACTTTCACACCCTTTATTATCGGAGTAGTGCAGCCTTGTGCATTCAGTTGCAAAATCTCAAAATGCTGTCTGACAATTTATTGTGACTTTCTGCTCCTTCTTTAGACTTAGATTAGGATTTAAAAGTTACAACTATTAGGCTATTTGGAAGCATTGTTTTAATAGAAGACCATAATATTTCCTGCATGTTAACAATTTTGATAATGCTGATAAGTAAAAGACTTCATTTTCAAGTAAAACTATGAATGCTTCTATCCCATTAACCAGTCCCCAGAATGATATACCATAAGTCTTCAAGCTCCTACACTGCAATGATGGCATTATATATGGGGAGGGAAACTCTGGTAGTTACTCTGCAGTTATTATGTGTTTAAAAATAATTTGTAAGGGTTTTCTAAGACTTGTACACACAGAAACATAGGCAGTTGAATGCTTTAGAGTATCTTTGCCCACCCCACTGCGCCTGAGCACGATCCCTTGCTCAGGTCTTCCTGAACTGCCTAGTTTCTTCACATATACTTTCAGAACCGTCTGTCCTCAAGTGCCAACAATTGAGTGATGTATAACCACACTGGAGCAGGGATCAACTTTGTTGTATTTGTTTTCTATGAATCCCTTTTGAATTTAAGAGCTGAGAATAATGAAGGTCATCTCTTGACCTTCTTTTCCCTGGAAGGGAGTCTAGGCCCCTAAATCCTGTCTGGGATGCTACAGTGCAGGATGGATGAGCAAGGTTTTCTGCAACAGAAATATGTCAGTTATGCAAAAATAACATTGATTTGTTAATAGAATATCAATTTGTCAATTATCTTATCCTGTTTCAAATCCTATAAAACTAAATTATGCAAGAAAGCTGCTGATTATTGTAATGGTACTGCACAAAACAGTAGCATGCAGCAACAAATATTTGTTTTGTGCTTTTTTTGTAACAAATATAGCTGTTTTTGGAGCAGCAATGACATGACTTGTCACAAATTTTTGTTGCAAAGTATTCAAGTATGGACAATTTCATAGATGTAATGAGTATGAGCTTACAGCTAATGTTAAATGATGGGGAAAGTGAAATTATTAGAAAGGCTTTGTGTGCATATATGAAGCAAGTTATCCTTGAGGACAAATCAGCAGAGAAATTAGCTAAGCAAGCATGTTTTACTGTCTTGATTTTATTTTTTTTTTCTCTTTGATGGACTACCTGTTTATCTGATCCATTAGATGTCTAGTGGAAATATTTAAAATAACTATTTTTAAATGACATTTTTGGTGATAAGCCAAGTAAACCCAAGTACAAAAATACTGTCTAAAGCTGATAATAGGGCTCATGTAATACACAGCAAATTGACTCTGGGGCATGTCTCATTCAAGGGTACGGGTGCTGAAAATTAAGAATTCACCTCCTGACTCCACAGAGATGTAGTAGTGGGACAAGGTGTATATGGTCCCACTCCAAGTTTAGAAGTGATAGCACTGTGTCTTGAAAAATCAACCTGATCAGGGCTGGGAGGAAATCTTACCTAGGAAACACTATCAGTTTCTCCTAAGCACAATTTTGTTTTGGACACCTCTGAATGACATTATAGGGTAGTCTGGGCACGGAAGCAAGTTCTGGAAAGCAAACTCCATCTCAGTACACGCTAAGGTTTAGAGCAGGCCTGTGCAATATTTCTAAGCCTGAAGATGCTGACTCTATTCATAACTTGAACAAAGGAAAAGTGAAATAAAGTAGAACTTGCTCATTCCATGAAAAAGTTGCAAAGGTTCCTTAACACAAGAAATTACATATTTTGTGTTCAGAACAAAGCATAAAGAAATGTGGGGGTTGTGAATGACAAGTTTCAGTCTTAGAAACAGTAAAAGTTTGAACATTTATCACAAAAGACCTTGAAAATCAAAATGGTTGAATAGTGCTGTTTGCCTGTCTTTTCCATGATATCCAATCTGACATGCAGAATAAGATAGAGCTGCTTGTGGTCTTTTTCAAGGAGGATCAAAGTGTTTTCAAGTAATGCTTTAAATATTTTTCTCTATTTGAGGATATTAAAGTGGTCATTTGGGAGGAGAGAAGAAACAAAGGGAGAGAGATTTCCAGGTCTCTCTTGACTACAGAGACTGCTTTGCTTGCTAAAAATAAACTTTTTGATTCTTCCTTAAACTCTAAAATTTGAGCAGCTTGACTGCATTCAGATCACTGCAGTTTCAGCAAACATGGGTACAAATATGAAAGCCTGCAGCATGAAGGCCACTTTCATGGTCATTGCTGCTGTTGTGTACTTCTTCCCAAAACATAAGTTCTTCAGTCTTTCATGGTTGTCTGACTCCAGTTCTCACACAATGTTTTCTTCCATGTTATATGAGGGATGCTAAAGTGATGCAATTAGAAGAGTGGAACAAACATGAGGCAATCCTTTGGGGTAAAGGTATGATTCAGGATTCAGAAGTGGGCAAGCTGCTTATGGCATGGCAGAGCTGGCTCAGATCTTCTCTGAAGCGTGGGAAGAAATGTGACTAATGCTGCCTCGAGGGTGAAGGGGGGGTGTAGGGGGGAGGAACTGAGCTGAGCTGGAAAGCCAGAGGACAACCAGGCTGCTTCCACCAGGGCAGGGACTATGGCAGCTGCTGTGCTGGAATGAGCCATGTGCACCAGACTCCCTTCTCCCTTGGTTGGTGGAGCAGCCATCCCAGGGTGGTGGCAGCGCCTGGTTTTGTTTGGTAGGCTTCCAGCACTGATAAAGTGGTCTGTGCCCAGTTTGTTATCCTTGGCAGACTGATGTCCTAGGCAAATGACAGTGCTTTAATTTATAGCTGGCTGTGCCTTGCCATGGGTCAGTAGCAGAAGCAGGAACAGTAATACAGATCTTATGGCTCTGTTGTTATAGAGCTTTAACAACCAAAAGGCCAAGCAGCCAGCAACTTCTACAGAGCTTAACCAAAAAGTGTCCTTTTCCTACCTTGGTTATAAAGAGCTAGGTGAATGGAAAGACAGGATACTACTAAGGAAATGAAAAACATAGAAGAGGATGAGTGCTTCTTGTTCACCCATTTTTGAAATGTGAGGAGACAGTTGCCATAGAAATGCTATTCTTTGCTTGACGCGGTGTGTACCAGTTCTAGGAAGCCATTGGTGGTTGTCATAAATAGCTTTTCATAAATTTAAATATCTCAGAATAATGTAAGGGGAAATGTGCCTCTATGTTTTCTTATAGAAGATCAGATCCTGATCAAGTCAGGATCTGCTTTTACTAGACAGAGTTGGGCATCAGCTTGTATGTATGGTCTTCAAAGTGAATGTAACTTCATATTTGTTTTAGTTGTAGCAAAGTTCAGCATATGTTCTTCAGGACAGTTTTGTCTTTTAGGACAGTTTTGATAGAACTGAACTCACAAATATGTGTAATTTACATTAACAGACTATAAATTTGCAGACATTATTTGGGCACAGTTTTGGCTGTTTGAAGTGGTGTATTCTGTAAGGGGAAAAAAAAACCACTGTGAAGAAACAGTTTTCAGCTGATAATAGTCTGAGATAATGAAACCTTCATAAATATGGCTAGTAACTGTATTATAAAGGGTTGGATAGCAGGAAAGATGCTTCTCAATTCTTTTTATGGATAATATCTATTTACTGCAGTCACTTCCTCGGGCATGGCAGGAGGCAGTAGCAGCACTGAGTGGAGGAGAGGGCACTGAGTGTGTAGAATAATATGAGCTTTGGGTCTGCTTTCCTGGTTGGCACCTTGTTCCGCAGAGGACAGCTGAAAGCAAACTCCTTCGGGCAGAAGCTATTCATTAGAACAGCGAAAGCCAAGCTACCGCAGGGAAGGAAGAATGACCTGTACCAAACAGCCTATTGAAATGACATATAAGAAAGTAGAGGCTTTGAAAGTACTTTGCAGATGAAAGACTTGGTTCATGGCTACGTTTAGTGGCTCATGCTATTTACAGATTTTTGGCACCCAACCAGTAAGTTTATAGATTTTTTTTCTTTTATTTAGAGATAAAATAGATTTATTTTTCTTCCCTTTAAATGGAAGCAAATCTGTTTATAGGAGACTAGACCCTACGGTTAATGAAGACAGGGCCAGTTGATGTTCTCACATAGCTTTCTGGACCAGCACAGTATCCTTAAATAGCCCTGTGCTCTTCAAGAACAGAAACTGATTTGAAATTTAAAAAAAAAAAAAAAAAAAGTGAAGAGACTTTTGCTGCTTTCCCTTCTTATATTTAGATTTGGAAGTACATAAAGACAAGTCAGTAGTAATTCATAATAAAATTTATCTGTCCAGGTGGATGTGCCGTGTAACATACAGATGAAGTGCTTACTCAAAAGCTGCAGTGAAGTTTTAATTTGCTACTGCTGTGCTGCCCTTCTACTCTAAAAGGACCTTTCTGGTCTCTCATGATTTAAAAAAAATGAGGGTATGTCAGCTGCAGCCTAGTACCTTAATTAATGGGAAGGCTAAGTTTATGTGAGAGTCTAGGTCAGAGATTTAGTGCTCCCTATTCCTTTCCATGGAGTCTGCCAGCCACTATAAATTACCAAAATGTCCACTGCTACCCTGGTGGGGAGGAACGAACTTTACAGCAAGGCAGCACCCAAACCATCCTCAGGGCACAGCAGTCCAGTGCTTGACTTGCTCTAGGGCTTCTCTGAATAAAACAAGCAAACTTTGATGCCTTGTTCTCAGTCTCAGTTCCTCCCAGGTGTCCTGCATGGAAGTGTTTTGATTCAGTCCTGCTCTGCTGTGCTTGTTATTAATTTTTATGTTGTGTCAAAAGTGCAAGAAAGGTATGCTCAGCTCCTATGGTGGTGAGGAGAAGAGTTAATGGTTCCCCTGTGGTGGAATCAATTGAGCAGAAGTTAGCAGCACCCGGTGATGCAGATGCTGTACAGGCACCCTGAGGACACAGACCCAAAGGAAATGCCATCAGCCACCCGCAGTGTAGGATTCAAGGTGCAGATCTGTGGTCTAGGGCTGTGGACATGCCCTCTGGAGGGATGCCATTGCTTGGCACTCCGTGTCACAGAACTTGCCAACTGACATCTAGTTCATTACAGGGCAAACAATTTTGCACTATTGATTTCCAGAAGCCTAAAGCCACAATGAAGCTTAGTACTCTGTTTCTTGCAGTTACTGTAAACAAACATGTGCTGTGCGGTGAGAGCATAACTAGTTGTTCAATATTACACTTACAGACATTTATTCCTAGGAGTAGTGCTTTTATTCATCATTAAATAAGAAATTGCAAGCATATTTTCTCAACATCAATAATGATCCTGTTTTCACCTTTTTGACCGCTGACTTACTAAATATCATTAATTACAACAGAACTCAATCTCCTGAAATAACGAGATTGTCTATCCTGAAATGGCCTACTGTTAGGCTTTCAAATTTGAGGGCTCATAGCTCTCCAAGGCAATTTACATGACACTGCTAGCATCTTAAAAAATAGTCATTTCAATCATTTCCATTTGTAAACAGCACGCCTTGAAGAATGGCGATCTATTGTCAATGATCTTGCAACATGTCTTTACTTTTCTGTTTTTGCAACCAGAGAGGGCAAATGTTATCCATGCTGTGTGTGACAGACATCCCTCTTCTCTTTAAGAATGTATATTCTGCTCTATCTTGCTGAAATGGAAGAGACTATTGCCAGTTGGCATGTGGATCTGGTGGCATTTCTGCCTATTCTTGCACAAAATAAATGCATATTAATAAATGATGGCTAGCAGACTTTTTACTTCTGTGGCTTTATGTAACCTAACCTTAAAGCCCTTTACATACTAATTCTGAATGTCAGAAAGCTTAATATTATACTCTGTTCTTTCACAAACAATAATGAAACAAAAGTATAGGAAGGCTAAATGCCATGTCCTACCTCCCACAGGAAATGGACAGGAAAGAGCACAGAACAGACCTCTAGATCTTCTTTACCCCAGCCTGCGCTCTGCTTGTGATGCTCCCATTGCTCTTGGCAGTACTCCGTAACCTGCCTATGGAGAGTGTTTTCAAGCAGAGGGGTTTACATCATCAGGAGTGCCAAACATAGAATCCACCTTCAAAAAGAGATGAGAGCAGAGGAGTGCTTTCTAGTGGTATGCTGACATGCTTAGTGGCTTGAATCAGGCCACTTCTTCACAGTCTTTTCTTTTTGTCTTCTTTCCCTGAGTTGTCCTTTCCCTTTGGTTAACAGTACTAGCTATTCTTGCTCGTGGTTAGAAAGCAAGATTTCCAGTGGCTTTGTATGTGTGTGCCTGTACTGCAGGGAGAGGTACAAGGAAACCTTCCTGGAAAACATGCTGTCTCAGTGTGAGGCTGCCCTATTTGTGTCCTTCCCTGCAGGAATCAGTACGAAGCATTGCAGATTTTGCTAAACAGGAGAGGTGCTGCAAGCAGCCTTTATCTTTCTGGAGACCACAACCTGTGCTATGAGAGGCAGCTCCACAGGGATCCATCCCCTTCCACGCTATTTTAAATTTTGAAGCTGGAGTGTACTTGATGCTTAGCAGGACTTGCCCCCTTATGCGCTTGAACCTCCTTTTGTTATGGTGATTCTAGATGCAATGATTCCTGGAAATGTTTGTGTTTAACTTCCGATTGCGAACAGCTTGATACACTCGAACCACCCTGATCTCCTAAAACGAATGGCAAGGCATAAATTCAGTTCTGTAAAGCACACAACTGTCTTCTCTCAAAGAAGAGGAAGCTCTTGGCCTTTTCAAACCTTCAGTAATGCAGGATAAAGAGCAGTGGAAAACTTCCCACTCTGTGTGTATTCTAACTCTGCTGTAAAGTCTGGCAAATTTTTCAAGAAATTCAGCAGTTACCTTAATATATCTGCTTCTAAGTTGCGGATATTGAAAACATCTTAAGCAATGTGTTGCAAGATTTGTTATTCCCAGCCCATTAAAGAATGTTTTGGTCTCTGGCCACCTACACCTGCAATAAGAAAATATCCTGCCACGAATACACAGACTGCAGTGCACAGGGCACAGTCCCTGAAGTGGATGTGTCTAGCTCTCAATTTACAAAGACGTGTACCCCTTCTTGGAGTGGGTGGTGTCTCTTGAAAACCTCATTTGAGAGGCAGATGGAGCATCACTGTGATGTTGTGGTGACAGCTTTGCAAGGCTCTGTTACTAGCCTGGTTACAGCAAGAGCATCACCATTCAGAGTTAAGGTACTTGAGGCAGAATCAGAACCAAAGGCATCAAAGATTAATCCAGCTCTAGAACACTTAATTTGTGACTGCATTTAATGTTTTCGTCCCTGGTATATCCCCTGGCTGCTTTTTATTTTCCTGTATCTTGAGATCAGTTTTTTCTACCTTAGAGTCAGGAGGCAGACAAAACCTGATTCTGTTCTCAGAGCCTGGCTTGAGAGCCTAACATATCAATGATCCATCTGATGGAGAAAAAAACAAAAAACTTTTCAGAGATCTTGAGACAGGACAGTAAATATGTTCTAGCAAATAACATGGAGTAGGAAGAAGCACCATTTCTTGATGCTTCTGGGTTTTTTAAAGGCTTCAGTCATCTAATGCCTCTACCCCCCTGTGTTGTCACAGCCCAACAGGTGTGCTGCTCTCCATCCTAAAAACCACGTGTGCTTCAGCCTCAGGGTCTATCACTCCTCCTCATACTGGTTGCTTCTGCAAAGAATGAAATTTGCTGGCCTAGGTCTTGCAAACAAGCTGGGCTGGCTTTACCAAGTGATGCTTGAAGTACAGTACTCCACACTGATGGGCTGTAGAGATTGCTTGGCAGACCTGTACTATGAGGTCTTATTTCAGCCTCCCTCTCTTCACTGCCTGCTAGCTTTTGTAGGATTAGTGCTTCCTCTAAGAAACAAACAAACAAAAAACAATTCCCATCCATAGAGAAGTGTTTCATTCATCAAACAGCCTTTTCCCTGGATCTCTTTATCTGACTACGCAGTTGGTATCTGTTTTCTAGATGGTTAAAAAGGTTAACACAATCTTAAATATATCTGCTGCCCTGGCATGAACGTTAAAAGATGGGTAAACAAAACAAAATGCTGTGCTGACATTCTGCTTTGCAGTCAGTTTGGAACAGAGCCTCCTGCAATTAAATCTCTGTAAACCTGTACTCAATTATAGTGACCAGCGTGCTTGTGGTGGGATGTTAAAGTGGCATAAATCAGCCACAGAACAAGGTAGAAGATACCCAGTTTCTGTTTGTGGAATGCTGTGTGCTTTTAAACTTGCTGAGCTATGTGGGTGTTCATAGGCTGCATGGGCATGAATCACCCTGTTCCAGATGTGCATGATGTTGAGGTCAGTGATAGCAATTTCTGTCAATGACTGCCTGGTGAGTTACCCACAGGAGTCGTTTGTTCCTTTTACAGTTGAACAATAGGACCTCAAAGGAAGAAAATAAGTAGTTTACAACAAGCAGAGAGCCAGAAAAGAAATTATTAGCTGTAGAAAAACTCATCAATCCCCTGGGGGTGTTTTAAAGAAATACTGTCTTAGGGATTTTGCCAGGTTTTCAGTCTGAAAGCACCCAGTGAGGAAAAGAACAGAAGTTGCATAAAGGTGTAAACTTTGCCAGCTACTGATTTTGCAGAAATCTGGAGGCCTTGAGTAGCTTGAGTGTCCTGTGAAAGATTTGGATGCTGTCCCGCAGGGGCTCAAAGGAGTAAATTGTCTGAACAGAGTTCTAGCAGAACATTATTAGCTATGTTTCACATCTGCACTCCTGCCTGTAAATCTTGGGAAATCTTGTAAAAGTTGGAAATCTTCCCTAGAAGTATTGTTTTTAGAGTTATTGGTAATATTTATCATTCTTTCAAGGATTATGATCACATTATTCAAATGGTGTGTGTGTGTTTACAGGCTGGTATATTCAAGGTTGTAGAGACAAAAGAATTAATGAAATATCTTTGCATATAAACTTATTTTCTTCTCTCTGTGTGTGTAGGGAAATAAATATGCATTCTGTGGATATACATAATTCTATGACATGAGTATAGGTCATTCTAACTGTAAAGATTTTACATATAAAACATGCGTATGTAGCAGTGGCCTGTAGATAGGATGTGTGGGAGACAGGAGAATAAATAATTGAAGTGAGGGCTAGGGTCTTTCTAATATTCAGACTCAGGCTAATATATCAAGAATTTGTAAAAAAAAAAAAAAAAAAAAAAAAAAAAAAAATTAAAAAAAATTAAAAAAAAATAAAATAGTAGTAACAACTACTTAATTTATAGAAGCTTCTTAAAATATTCCAGGAGTGGCTTTTCCTATACATTGTTGTTCACCTTGGGTTTTGTTTTTATTTTAAAGTTGATGCTGTTAAAAACAGCTACTATTAGGCTCACCAAGATCTCAAAATACTCAAATGTTTTCCCATGAGATGCTACAGATGCACACCCCACCACCTAGAAAGCCAATGCTGGTTCTGTAGCCCATGAAGTCAAGTAGGCTGTGTTCCCTGCTCCTGTCAATGCTGCGCTGCTGGGACTGAAGCTGAGAGCCAACAACAGCTATTGCATTTGCTTTTTATGTACTGGAGGCTATGATTTCCACGAATGCTTATTTATAGTGTTTTTTTGTTAATATGTGGTCTTAACAAAACTTCTCACTTGTGCATGGTCTTCCTTCTGCCAGTCCACCCCTTTCTCTTCTTGGTCAGAGTGAGGGAATGGAGACACACAGAAACTTGGTCTCAAGCTTTCCTACCCTTTCATTGAAAACTCACTGCTGACAAGAGAACACAAATGCTACCAAAACAAATAAATTAAATAATAATAATAAAAGCAGCCCCCACATATGAAGGGGCAAGATAATCAAAACTGTTTAGTAGAGATGTGGTTATTTTTTGGTATTTATCTCTTTCCCTGAATTGTGATTGTCTGGCTGTAAATAAGTTCGGTACCGTAAGCAACAGCATTTTAAGCACTGTGCATGCTGTGTTGAAAAATGTCATTGATATTACATGAAGATGAAAGTCAATTACTGTTTTCAGTGCTGCTTGGAGCGTTTAATTTAGTGTTCAATATAAATGAAACAAACTGCTTTCACAGAATTACTTATTTCCTTCTCTTTGTGGTTCTACTAACCACCGTCTCTTTTCTGTGTTATCTATGCTTAGAAGAATATTTTTGCCCTGGCTAAGAATCCTATGAAGATTGCTCCCCACTTAAGGAAAAACTGAGTGGGAAACTCTAACAGGAGTGAAGTAGAGATTTATTAATTCTAAATATCAATGGTAACAAAACAAGTGGTTGCTTGAAACTAATTTATTTACTAACCTGTTAAGCCATGGGTAAATTTTTTTTTTTTGGTCATATTTGTGAAAGTCATGATACTTGTGACAATGGATGATTACTTGTACTTTATCATTAGAGGCATTGCTACAAAGGGCAAGCCCCAAAGGGGCTGCATCTCAACACATTTGAAAACAAGGGAAAGGACAGGTGGATGTGCAACCAATCTGTACCTTTGCTTTCAAGTATAGCTGCCCAAATAATTAGCCTTGTGACCACTGCAGTTGTTGTAATTGTTGTTAGCCAGTTAACCATCTCCTTATGCTGATGCAGTAGTGATTACAGGCATCTACAGATGTATGGTGAAGCAGTGTTTAGAGTCCAAATATTGCTTCAGTGTTCATATTCATTAAAGATTCTGTTAATCCTCATTTCACTGCTAGTGAAGGTGCCAGAGGGAAAGAGAGAGCTGACCTGAGTTTTGTCATAAGCAGAAGAAGGTGTGGAGGCTGAATTCTGCTTTAGATTGTGACAAGGAAGAAACTGATAACTTTAATGTTGTTAGTTTCGGTTCATGAGAGATGGTGGGCCTATTAACTCAGTGGTTTATCAGTCCTGCGCTGGCCTCGTGCTGTATGTGCTTTGCTAACCTATTCCTAGGCTTCTGTTCTTGCATGAAGGTCCATATTTCTGCAAAACTGCCATCATACAATACCTACCTGCTTCTTGGGGATACCGTTACTATTAGTCTCTCTGCTGTCAGTAAATCAGTCACTAGCTCACAGCACTTCTGTTAAGTCTTATGTCTTAGCAATGCTCTTGATAGTTCGTCATTGATGGGGAGAAATATAACCATATATTTTCATAAAGGCCACTTAAGCCTTTCAGAAATAATGTCAGTAGTTGTGCTTATAGATTGAGGGCAGGATTTAGGCCTGATTTCTCTTGATAATGTGCCGTTGTTCATCATAAGGTACAAGAATCATGGCTGAAGGCATCCTGTTGTGACTTTCCCTCTGAGCTAGGTTTGTCATAGCTAGAATTTTACTATCTATATCAAGACACATATTTCAAAAGTCATACAAATGTACCACATTAATGCCTACCACCTAACATTTATAGAGGAGGCTCTCAAGGAAGAAAAAGAGAATTCTCCTCATTTTCACCACTGGTTCATGGTGACCTCTTTAGCTAAGACTTGTCTTATGGATTGATTATTTAAAGTATTGACTTATTTACTGATGGCAAAATTATTTAGAAAGGTAAATGTTGTTTGACATGTTAGGAAGCATAAATCAGCATAAATGTATTCTGTGGGCTTTCATTTGCATCATGCAGCCAAACATTATAAACAGCTTCTTCGCATGCAGTGCCGTGCTTCCAGCCATACAGCCCCCTTGCTTCACTCCCCCATGTTGCCCCAGTAAAAATATGTGAGCTTTCTCACCTGAGAGCCTTCTGCTCTCTCAAGTGTACAAGTCCATGCACTTCTAGATAGTGTTGTAGAGGCACACAGTCACTTGTAATTTGTACTTTCTTTCACAAAAAAATGTTGCTCTTAAGTCTTGTTACCGGGAATTAGTGTTTCTATATCTTGCCCTTGGAACTGCTGCTGCTCAATTATAAACCAAGCTCTTGGGTGATGATGACAATCTCTTAACTCACTGCTCAGTTTCTGCCCTAACTTAATGTGTCTACTGATGTAAATGCAAGCACGTATGGCTACCCATTTCTAATTTGGTCAGTAAGACTAATTTTATCCACATCTTACTGTGCGTACTGGGATATCAAGTAAGCAAGTAATGTCACTTCATATTTTTCTTTGCAACTGTACAGGTTGGAAATACAGGGCAAGAATTACTCTGCTCTGGTCTCCTGAGAAGTTATTCCAAAATGGTATCTACCCTGCAGTACTTGTGAACAGGTAGCACTTGCTGTGCTACCAAAACCCCCCTTAGCAGGGGGGAGAGAGAGATGTTCTGAACCATAGAAATGAATGTTGATCTTTCTAAGGATGCTAAAACAGAGTTTTTAACAATGTTTGTACAGAATGGCCCCTACAACTTGTTCCTTTCTTTGCCTCTGAAGCTATTGCAGTCTTTCTGACAAAATATTCATAGCACAGTGCTCCCAAGAGACGTGGAAGAACGGAAAGGGATATGTATTATTTCATCTGTGGCTTGCACCATGCTTGAGCTAGTCCTTAGATATGATGTAGATGGTTAGTGTTGTGTTATTCACAAAGCATTTCTGTTCAGATAAGCCATGTCAATTTTAGATGTTTACCAGTGAATAGTAGTCAAGTCTCTTGAACTTGAAGCAATATGAATAAGTATGCATTTTTCCCATCCCATAGT
This sequence comes from Stictonetta naevosa, assembly GCA_011074415.1. NCBI lineage: Eukaryota > Metazoa > Chordata > Aves > Anseriformes > Anatidae > Stictonetta > Stictonetta naevosa. The sequence goes on from CM021697.1 coordinate 93,743,757, forward strand.
GGCCATGTAGCTTCAGTCAGAATCCTATCTCATTTAAATAAGTTACTCCACTATTGAAAATGATTTAAAAAAAATAACAAAACACATGCCAAACACTTATTTGAGACCTATGGATAGCAATCACATACTGCCTAGATCTATTTTGTTAAGTCCCCCATGCTTAGTTTGTTCCCCAGCCTGCAATAACCACCTTGGAATTTACTGCTTTATTTTACTTTCACCATTAACTTGCTTACTGGCTAGAGGTTGTTAGTGTAGCTGATGATCTGTGTTCCATGCCACATTATTTTCAAAGGCTTCTTGTTCCTTTTTCAAGGTCTAAGGAGTGATTTTATGGATGCATATTTTGAAGCATTGCTTGTAATTTTCACGGGTATGGGGAAATAGAAAGAAAAGCTCACCATACACTTTCCTAACTTTTACAACCCTGTGAAAGACCATAGAGATTTGTGGCTTTGTATTCTCCTGCAGGTTCAGAAAGAGAGATTAATTTGCACAGCTTTATTCTACAGGGGACACTTGTTTCCCTAAACCAATTAATAGTGAGGCTCCTGTGGGGAGTCAAAGAATCACAGAGGCTGTGGTTGGAAGGGACAGCTGCAGTCACCTTGTCCAGCCTGTTCTTTGTATATGGAAGACTTCTGATATCAGAGACCATGTAAGCAATGGCTTTGTCCAGGTGAGTTATGAAAATCACCCATAACTGAGACATTACAGACTCTCCGGGCAATAGTACTGCACTGTCCTCTTAGTGGAAAGTTTTTTTTTTTTTTTTTTTTTTTTTTTTTTTCAGTCTCCATTATGAACCTCTCAGGACACTGCTTGTGAATGTTGGCTTTTGTTATGCTGCCTGCCACTCTCAAAAAACATTAGGTTCTCTTGTTTTTGTTACCTTCCTCCAAGCAGTTGTAGACACTAGCAGATCATCCCTTCAGAAGACTTCATGAACCCCACTTTCATCCTCTTCTTGAAAGCCATGGGTCCTGACCATCTCAGCAACTGGACTATACGCAGGGTCTCTACGTTGCTCTTGAACACATCGCTCATCCCAAAAGTGAATGAAGTACTCCAAGTGCAGCCTTATCAATGCTGATTAGAGGGGGATAATAACTTCTCTCAGTCTGCTGGACATGCTTCTATTAATATGGTCATTTGCCTTCTCTCTTACAAGAGAGTGGTGTTGATTTATATTAATCTGGCATCCAGTGTAACTTCAGGATCTTTTCAGGCTAATTGGCCAATTTTGTTTCCAGCCTTTACAGATACATGGGGTTATTCTTCCCCACGTGCAGAGCTTTTCACTTTTCTGTGTTGAACTGTATGATGTTTGTTTTCCTGGTCCTCAAATTTATGGCTAAGTTCCTTTGGATTGAAGTTCTGCCTTCTGTCATAACAGCCACTTCTAATCTAGCATCCTACAGGGTAATTCAGAAAATTTACAGGCAAGTTCCTGTCAGATTTGTTTTCATGAGGAACATTCCTCCATCCATTAACTGTAGAGAAAGCCATGAAAGATTTATTCCCTAAGCTACAGCTGGCTTTTGGGCATCTTCCCACAAAGAGCATATACCTGCTTTACCTCTCAGAAGTTAGGAGAGTGGGACAGAGAGAGAGCCTGCAACTGTCTTTTCTTTTTACTCTGCTATGCATTGCCCAAGTCTGAATAGAACAAGAGCTTTTTTTGTTTGCTATGATGTTCTTCTGTTTTGTGTCTATTTCTGCCTTCCAAATACTGTGTTTCATCTTTAATGGTTATGGCATGCATTACGGAGAGAACAGTCTTATGACTGAACCAGCTCCACAGACTGTTAGCCTCATTATAGAACCTTAACTTAATGTTCAGACTGTTGGTGCATTAATAATCTTTCAGCATAAAATGTTGGCTTGTCTTCATGACTTTTTTTTTTTTTCCTCTATTAAGCTTCCATTTTTTGTAAATAGAGTACCTTCTGGCTAGTTAACCTATGCTGTATTTTTCTTATTAACTTTCCCTCTCCATCATATTAACTACAGACACTCCTAATATTTCTCAGATTTTCATCATCCCTTTCATTTTAATATTTTATGTAATAAAATCCTAGTGGTTGTATTTCTATGAATATTGCTATTCCTTCCTTTGTTTCAGTGGCCTCTCTCAAAGGGCATGTCTTTTGCTATTGAACATGCAGGTATAACTTGGGTGTATTTAGCTTCTGTAGTGATTCTCAACTTATTTTTTTTCCCAGACATTTTGGAGACTACTAACAATCTTCCAGTAGAAATGCAAGTCCCTGTATGACAACTCCGATGTCCTGCTCCAGTAGTGTGTCGGTTTTAGTTTTCACCTCTCTAATTGTTTTGTGTGGATCTCATAGAAATAGTTCATATAAAGATTTACAGACCTCCAGATGTATACAGTTTTTTCACATGACAGGAGAGTGGAGATGGAATGTTAGGCTGTTGCTTACTGTAGAGAAAGCAGTATGTGTTAAGTGATGATAAATGTATGCAATATATTCTGACTAGTGTTGCCTACAGGATTAACAAAACATGTATTTGACTTGCTTTGTTCACTGAGAGATACATGTCTATTAATCAAAACCTGGTGTGTTTTTTGAAAACCATGAAAATATTTCACTTTGGTGTAGCTCTTCAACCACAATTTAGAACATGAAAACAATATGCCTCATTTTATCCTTTTCCCTACAAAGCAAATACATTCTATCTCAGGCCAGAGTAGGCTGAGGTTAAAAAGATATTTTAACATGGAAGAACTGTATTACTACCGAGAGGGACAGCAGCAAAAAGGCTGAAGAGTGAGTGGCTTGCTCTGTCTCAGTGGCAGCAATTTCTCTTTTTAGCCACTAACCACCCTGGATGCAGCCATATGAAAAGCCCACTGCTGAGGGGGAGTGAGCATGACATTCTCTTCAGTGGGATTCAGAGCTAAATTAGCTCATCCTTCTCCCCCGTATCTTCCTTCATGAATTGCTGTGATGTGGCTGCATTAATGAGACACCAGCCTTGTACAGTACCTTTCTAGTGCCAAAGTTCAACTGAAGTTTGGTGAGACTGCCTGCAAGTGCTTAGCTTTACAAAGTTATGGGTTACAATTTTAAAAGATTGCTTCATTTATTATATAGTGCATCATCCTTGTTTCTTTCCTTTATTTATACAAAATGTCTTTTTTTTCTTTTCTTTTTTTTTTTTTTTTTTTTTTAATACAACAGTGAAATGCCTAGACTTGCAATATGATGTTTCAGTTGTGGGTGAGTTCAACCAAGCTGGAAGTCAGAGGGCATCTCTGGTGTTTTTAGTGGCAATGAGCTGTCCTGAATATGGTGATTTGCTGTAGCCACAGGAAGTGAACTTCCAGCTAATAACCCTGAAAGTTTCTTGGGTTATTTACCCCTGTGAAATGTGGGGTGTGTGTATGAAAGAACAGTGCTTCACAAAGTGGTCTCTAGTTTGTTGGTTGTTGGATGGCTGGGCAGCACTCGGTTAAAATAAGTAGCTGCTTCATGCTGCTTTTAGAAGTTTTACCAGTATTTTCTCTTTTGAATCTGTGATCCTGATTTTGATTGGCACCAGGGTTAAACAAGAAGGAGGGAAATGCAAGAGATGCAAGCATTAGGAAATTGTGAAAAACTGGCCTACAGAATGTGCTTACTTCTGACTGTTGGACTGTTGTAGGCTGCAGATTTGTTGATGGTCAAAAGATGAATAGTTGAATTCCTTTTTAAATGACACACTTTAGATGTTGTGTGGATATTGCTAAGGTGATCAGCTCCAGGGCAGATGCATTCTGCAGTGGAGCAGGGGATGGCGATGTGCAGGGGGGTTTCCTGCATTGAGGAAACTCAAGGGAGCCGCCAGAAGCCATCAGCTCTTGTGAGAGTGGCTGGCGAGGCTTTGGTGGGACCAGGACCAGCCACACCCCGACATGCCCCTGCTTGACAAACCTGATCTCCTTCTATGACAAGGTGACATGCTTAGTGGATGGGAGAAAGGCTGTGGATGTTGTCTATCTAGAATTTAGTAAAGCTTTTGACACTGTTTCCCACAACATTCTTCTGGAGAAACCAGCTGCTCATGGCTCGGATGGGTATATGCTTTGCTGGGTAAAAAAATGGGTGGATGGCTGGGCCCAAAGAGCTGTGGTGATTGGAGTTAAATCCAGTTGGAGGCCAGTCATAAGTGATGTCCCCCAGGGCTCAGTACTGGGGGCAGTTCTCTTCAATATCTTTATCAATGATCTGGACAAGAGGATCGAGTGCACCCTCAGTAAGTTTTCAGGTGACACCAAGTTGGATGTGAGTGTTGATCTGCTCGAGGGTGGGGAGGCTCTGCAGAGGGATCTGGATAGGCTGGACCGATGAGCCGAGGCCAACTGTATGAGGTTCAGCATGGCTAAGTGCCGGGTCCTGCACTTGAGGCAAAACAACCCCATGCAATTCTACAGGCTGGGTGAAGAGTGACTGTAAAGCTGCCTGGAGGAAAGGGACCTGGGAATATTGGTTGATAGCTGTCAGAACATGAGCCAGCAGGGTGCTCAGGTAGCCAGGAAGACCAACAGGGTCCTGGCTTGTATCAGGAATACTGTAGCCAGCAGGAGCAGCGATGTGATCGTTCCCCTGTACTCATCTGTCGTGAGGCCACACCTCGAGTGCTGTGTTTGGTTTTGGGCCCCTCACTACAAGAATGACATCGAGGTGCTGGAGCATGCCCAGAGAAGGGCTACAAAGCTGTTGAAGGGTCTACAGAACAAGAATTATGAGGAGCAGATGAGGGCACTGGGGTTATTCAGCCTAGAGAAAAGGAGGTTCAGGGGAGACCTTATCACTCTATACAACTACCTCAAAAGAGGTTGTAGTGGGGTGGGGGTTGGTGTCTTCTCCCAAGCAACAAGTGGTAGTACAAGAGGTAAAAGCCTCAAGTTGCACTGGGGAGGTTTATGTTGGATATTAGGAAAAAATTCTTCACTGAAAGGTTTATGAGGCATTGGAACAGGCTGCCCATGGCAATGGTTAAGTCACCATCCCTGGAGGTATTCAAAAGACACATGGATGTGGTGCTTAGGGATGTGGTTTAGTGGTAGACTTGGCAGTACTAGGCTGACAATTGGACTTGATGATCTTAGAGGTCTTCTCCAACCCAACTGATTCTATGATATCCCTTTTTTCCAGCCTCTTGAATGTCCTGATCCAGCAATATTTTTATTCTAAAAAGAACTAAAGTCAGGTTTTGAAATAAATAGAATTAGCATATACTTCAACACTGCTCTCAAGCATAAATTCTTTCCAGTGTCCCTAACTTCTAAAAAAAGGAATGATTTCTATAATCACATAATACATTCAGTATTTCCATGTGTATTTGGCTGAGATGCCTAATGGTGGTTAACCATGCTGATGACTTAAGTGAGGAACCTGATAGATGAGCAGAAGCAGAGAAGTGCACTGAGGGGAGCTGTTTTTAAATACTTAATTACAGAGTGCCTGAACAAGACTGGGAGCTTCCTGGAGTATGGATCAAGTGTTTTCTCCTCTGATAGGATTAGGCCACTCTGGCTACTTGTGTCAAGTCCCTTCCAGACATGGCAGCACTTTGATTCCTCCCACTCCCCTGAGGACTGTAATTAAGAAGTTACGGCCTCCCAAGTGTGCAATTAATTCTCTAAAAACCAATAACAAGTCCTTAGTCTGAGGCATCCCCTGCTTCCTTCATTAGCATTTTCTGACTGATAGGTAGGTAGTTCATTACACTTGGTGAAGTGCCAAGGATGTTTTGTCCTCCAGAAAATTTACTGAAAGGCAAAGGGTCTTAGAGAGGGGATCAAAAGGAAGGCATGAGGTTGGTTAAATAAAAGTATATGTTTGATAATTGTTTTTTGATAAATATATAAGATCTGAGTATCTGTTGAGCTTGCCAAAAAATGAGGAAATGTTAGGCTTCTGAGGAACAGGTATTTGGGTCTTGCTGTTTTTTAAGCTCCGTTAAAAAAATGCTGATTCTAAATAAAAGATGTTGGAAGAAAGCTACCCAAAGAGACAGAGTCTCTCAGCTGGTGACAAAAATAAAAGACTCACTAACCCTTAAATCTCTTGTTTAGACTAGCCATGCACTCGGTTATGTCAGCGCCACTCTTAAGCTTCTGTGAAGGCAGAATTGGTTATGGGAACATTGTGTGTGCAAGACAATAATGTGATTTGCCTGAAAACCTGCTTTGAGCAGTAATTTGAGTATTCCATTACCCCAATGTTACTGTCACATCTCACAAATAATTATCTTTCTCTCATTAAAGGCACTCCAGCAATAGAAATTAAGCAACTCCTAGGCACGATGTACCAACGCAGTCACAAAATGTTGAGCTAAAGCTTCCTTGTTACCATGTACACCTTCATACTGCATTCTGAGTGGGCATGGAGATTGCTTTATTCCCTCCCTCACTGCACCAGCCTTTAGGCTTTCCTCTCTGCTTCCTCTGTTTAGACTAAAGAACTTAATTTCTTTGATATTTCTACTAGCCCTTTGATTTTTTTTCCTTGTTCTTTTCTGGGTGTCTTCCCATTAATTCCTGTATTTCTCAAAAATATTGCTCAAAAATTGAG
>CM021697.1:93750443-93812988 GCA_011074415.1 Stictonetta naevosa
TTTACAGTAAATGTTCTCTTTTTTTCTTCAATACTATGGCACTGCTAACTCACGTCCAGCTTTTGATCGCTTGGGTCCTTTTTTGCAGAGTTCCTTTTACTACCCTGCCATTTGCCACCCTGCTTGATGCAGGTTATTATTTAATTATATATTATATTATAATTATATATTTTATAATTATATATTATATAATTATTCATACCTAAATGTAGTGCTTTGAAATTCACTAAGGACAATGGTTATCTCTTGCTAAATTGGTTATTTCTCCAGTTTGGCACAAATGCTCTTGACATAGGGCCTCATTGCCAGGAGTGGGCCACAACCCAGAACCCATTTACCAGAAGAAAAGTACTTCTATGTGCTTGGACCATATACCAGAAGAGGATTTAAGGCTCACTTAGGAGTTATTAAAACCTTGGACCTTCAAGGAAGGTTAAAAAAAAAAATAGGAATATTTTAAGGAATATTATAAGGAAAATGGGAACTTCATGGTTTTAAAAGCAAAGTTCATTGCCTGATGTCTGTTAGTATTTTTCTTCAGTTCTACAAGTCATAGAAAGCATCAAATAAGTTGAGTGCAAACAAAATAGTCTGTTTCCACATCAAGAATTAAGGGTAATAGCTTGAGGGAGAAAGAAAAAGCAAACTGCACAAAATTAAGGAAACAAAATAATGAAGCTTTGTTTAGTAGATGATTCTAATAAATTGCATCTTAGCTAATTAACATAAAGAGGCAAAAGCAATGTTAGAAACTACACACTGCTTCCTCCATTATTTTATGATCCAAAATGACTTTTGTATTCACTGCTACTGTCTGCCACTATTTTAGTCCTGGCTGCTGTGTGTAAATTAGGAAATTGCTTCTAAGAAGTAACCTCTAAACATGTAAAAATACTGCAATTATGCCAGCTCTTTTGGGCAGGAAAGAGTGATACTTGCACAATATTCTAGATTATTGTTTCTTCAAACTGTGTTCAGACCCTTAATGATATTCATTAAAAGTGCTGGGAGCAAGACTTTAAAATACAAACATTAACTGGATTGTAGACATCGGTTCAAATCTAAGATTAACTCTGAAGTTAAACTATAAACGTTTGATTTTTATATTCCTTCTGTTCTGGTACCTGTAATGCTAGATAATAGTTGTGTTTGAGAGGACTGGGTGGCCTCTCATGCAAACAGAATAAGTGTTTTAATCTGAGTGTGCAGACTTCTGAATAGAACAGGGAGCGCTACTCTATTTATTCCAATACTCTGGCTATTTCCTAGCTAATTAACAATGAAATGGACAAACTGGTATTGCTATTACTATACAGTCAATATAATTCAGTATCTTTGTTTTGCATGCTGTTGGTTTTCATTGGGCTTTGCTTTTCTTGCAAAATATTTCGGTTGGTGTTGATAATAGCTACATTTAACTTGAACGCCCCTGTGTGGATGAAACGAATCTGGTTTTGTCTAACAGAAAGTAAAAAGTCTAATTTAGGAAAATATTTTAAAGCATTGTTGAATATAGTGAAATAACCTCCCACACCTAAAATAGGACATATCAGCACTGCTGTCGTAACACAGTATGTTGTAAGACATTACTGGATCTCCAGGTTTGTGAGTAAAAAATGAAAATAAAAATAGAATTGCTACCTAGTACCTTGGAGATGTGTGCAATTAGCATTAGGTCAGAGGTTGGACTTGGTGATCGTGGAGGTCTCTTCCAACCTAGACTATTCTGTGAATCTGAAATTCATTCAGGTGAGATTGCCTAAAATTATCCCCATATTTTCCATTGTACAATGATTATCAACTTTCTGTAGCTTTGTGAACAAAATTGTCATGCTGAATCTGTGCCTCAGGATGAATTGTAGTGGGATGAACTAGAGTAGCTGGGCTCTGCAGAGAAGGAGGTTAAGGAAAACTGTGATTTTGCTGCTCTTAAAATTCTTACAGCAGTGTTTGATTGAGAAAGTCTTCAAAACTTTGAGAGAAGGAACATGGGAAATGACAGTGAGGGGGATGACTCACCATCGTCACAGAATAAAGGATGTTTCTTTCTGGGAAAGTGCTGCAAGCACACTAGTGTGAGGAGATAAAGTGGTAAAAAGAAAGACAGGTTGGAAGTGGATAGCTGTTAGTGTCCAGTCACCAAAGCTGGAAAACTGTCCCTGTTCATACCATCTCTAGATTTTTCCTCTTATTAGCCAAAAGTTGTGACATCCACTGACAAAAAGTATTCTGCCAGTAGTAGGCCCAGAAACATTAACAACTTAAGGTGCTTTCCTCTGTTTGGTTAGCTCAAAGATGCTGTTGTTAGTGATTCAAGGGTATTGAGCCCAACTGCTAAGGTAATGGTACATGATGGATGCTCCAGGAGCTCTCCTTTGTGCTGTTTTTAAAAGGGAGAAGATTCTGCAAAATAACTTTATCAGGAGAAAACACTGGCTATGAGCTTGCTTGTGCAAAGATGGTGTTCAGGGTCTAAGGTAGAATTTTACAGAGAGTCAGACTTCTGCCTGCTTTGTTACAGAATCAAAGTGTAAGTAACGTGAAAGAAAAGAAAGATTTCAGGGTTAGACATTTGTTTCTAGTCCTGAAGGAGTTTAAACCCTCTTTCTGTCCTAGTATCACTTAAAAACTCTCTGAAGTCAGTTAAGCAAAGCTCTTCTCTGTCTGTGTCATCTTCAGTGCTTGACTTGAGAGAGGCTGTCTGATTTGCAGAAGTGGTAAGATGCTTTGAAAAGCTGATATCAAGGAGTTGTGTTCTCTAAGTAAAAATAAAGGCCTGTGCATTGCTTAAATCTCTGGCAACTGAGGCTACCCTCTTCTTAAGCTAGGGCCATGCAAGTTAGTAGATACTGGTGGCAGTGTCATCTTTCTGTCCTCAGAATGAGAACAGTGCTACAGGCTCTCATGGATTTGGGGAAGAGGCCTTTGCTGTTGTTCAGAAGAGGTCTATAGTGATTTACACCATTGATAAGGACCGTGAGGAAGTGAGCAATTCTGGTGGATAGTAAAGGACGCACAGCAGAAAAAGAGTAATGACTGGGGAAAAAACACTACTATCTGTCCAGTGCTCATGGTCACTGACTGATAAATTTAGCAGGGTCCATGGGAAAAATAACTAAATATGGTCCAATGAAAGATGGTACAACAAAGCAAGGGAGATGAATTTGAATTGCATGACAGTTTTAATTTTGTCTTTTTCTAACATCTGATTGTCTGTGAACAATATAGTTCTTTGTTGATGTACATTTTATAGGGTGTTTTTGGCCTCCAGGTTGTCTTTTGTATGCTCTTCATGTACACATATGCATACAAACTAAGAGTCTACTTACCTTCCCAAATAAGGCTAAAATTGTTGCTTGTTTAACCATTGTTTTTTTTTGCAATGTGATGATTTTTTCAGGTAGAGCATCAAAATGAATTATGCAAAAACCTACTGTGCTAAGATTAGGAAGATGTGATTCACAAGGAATATTTTCAGTTTCAATAGATTTCCTTTGAAATCTGCAATTTGGGTGTTTAGAATATTTTATTTTACATTTCTAGACAACAGAAGCCTACTTTGCTCCATGTCAGAGAATATATTAAGTCATCCTTCTGTGTGTCACTTCTAATCCTGAGACCATTCTGAAGATATTTTTAATGGTTTTGCAACTAGAAGTATCATCCTGCTAGTTTGCCTAAACTCCTTGAATACTATTCCTTGGAGTTACTGTCATTAAAGGAAATTTATGGTTCAGATTGCAATGTTGGTGTACATAAAAGCAGATGTCTAAGTCTTTTCCTATAATTTATATGTATAAATATTAATATCCCATTTTATGATATTAATATTGTATTATTAAGGATCTTGGGCGAAAAAATTTGATCCAGAAAGAGCATCCGTAATTTTTTATTTAACTAGGTGGTCTACTATTTCTAAACTATACTAAAAAATTTCTGAGATGCAGAAGTGTTCGATTTAATTCTCTTATTCACAGACCTGGTGGACTGCTATTTGACTTTATCGCTGTTACCTATTAGATGCAGGGGAGAGCCTTCCCTCTGACACTCATGTAACTCTAGTGCCTTTCCCAAATTCTGTCCCCAATAAGCAATGTATAAAAGTAGCTTCAATTATTCTCCCTTTGGTAGGAGACCTTGGAAAAACCTTCAGGAGGTTGTGAACTGGTATGCGTCATACAGCCTATCTTGTCATGGTTTTGCTCTTTCTCTTCTCCCTTTCCCCTTTTGTCCTGAGGATGAGCTGCCCTTGCACTGTGACTACATTATCTTTTTACCTCCTGTTTTACTTCAGGTCTCTGATCCTCTTATTATCAGTACTGTGCATGTACTTAAATTGTCTCCCATACAGAGTGACAATTTCTAATAGGGGAAAACCAAATACCAAAACCTGGAGAGTTTTATGCCCAAGCCTGCTCTGAAACAGTAGTAAAGAGGCAGCACCACATCTGTGCCCATCCAACAACAGCCTTTGTATGTTCACATTCTTATGCCCTAAGATATAACACAGTCATATAATGCAAACATCATAGCTGTAGTAAAAAGACACTACTGTGGCAGTCTAGGACACAGATTTTCATGGTCTTGTTTACCTGAAAAAGCACACTGTAAGAATAATAGATGGTAACTTTTCCTGGTAGCACAAGAGCTAACAGCCTGGGTGAAAATGTCAGAGGGCATATAAGCTCCAAACAAAGATTGCTTTGGCCCTGGATCGTGGCTCCATGATAGCCCACTACAAAAAAAGGGCAAACAAACAGATCCTATAGTTGGTAAGTCTGGCACTATTTTCACTGATGTCTGCATTCAAATAGGAAGGAGCAATCTTCATACAGGGGCTTCCCATGGAAAGCATATCAAAGGAGATCAGCCCATGGTTCAAACCTGTAGGGCTAGTTGACTTCAGCTCTTGTGCTGCCTATGAGTAAAATGATGCATTGATGCATTGTACCTTCCAAGACAACCAGCTTATTCTGGCTATTGGACTGCAAGCCATTATTTATCACTATGGCTTGCTTTGTGTTAATTCTTAGCTCTGTCAAATAACAGGATGATTAGAACTAAGGGACAGAAAAATGTCCCACGTGTATGCTTATAGAAAAGTGTAGAAATGAAGAGCAAGGTAGCACTCTGTTAATCTCCTGGTCTACAACATCTTCTACTGACTTTTCAGGAACTTCTGGAGTGGGTATGGTGTCCGACCATGCAGCAATCTTCCATGGATTTTTTTCCATGATTTTAGTTAGGTATTACCGCATGGTCCCTTTGCTCCAGAGGATGTGCCTGAGCAGTGCACATACCAGACCATCTATGCCTGCTAGTTTGGGGGGCCTGTTTCTTTTGCTGCTGTGCTCCACACAGTTTCAATGTAGCTTCAAGTGCCTATTCTACCATTGTAACATTTTCATTTTAAAGATGAAGATTAAAGGCAAGATGTCTGCTCATTCACTGTGGAAAATGAAGTATTGCACTGCAGGAATATCTTAAACTGGAATGGGAATTCCTGCTTTCCCTTAAGTGGTCTCCCTGTTAATTTGTACTGATTTGCACAATGCTGGCTATTTTTGGCTGCAGTACCAAATTTCCTGTCCCTGTAGAAGTTCAATATGTCTCCCTTTGTCTTCTCACACACTGCTGAACTCTGGCTTCCCACCCCTGCTCAAACACTTACTAATGTGTTTGGTTTTGTAAAGGAGTACCATAGAGTGGGCAAGATCATCTGTTCTAAATGAAAACAGAATTTCAAATCAAGGTGGAGATCAACTTTGCTGCGATTTCCTTTGGAAAATAACATTAACTGTTTTTCAGTAATAAGAATCACCTCTATAATAATAAGGAGTAAGAAAATAATTATTATGAAGATATTAATAAGAGCACTTTTTAAATGTGCGTGTGTTTGGAGTGAGACGTTTAAAGGGCTCCTCAAGTTTATCTTAACTATGGTTCTAAACTTGAAAGATGATGAAAGTAGTATTTCTCTTTAGTATGAGTGGGTGGTGTTATCTATTAACATAAGTTTGAAATCACACTGTAACATTTAAAGTCTATTTATATGTGGAAGACTAACATTCAGTTGAGTGAATGTAGGTCAGAGGTGAGTTAAAAAAAATGGTAGTAATAACACCTGGCTACATAGGCTGGGTAAGAAATTACTGACATCGGGAGAAGAGGATTAGGAAAATAAATTGGTGTCCAAGTAGACTGTAGATTCTTGTAGCCGAACAAAATACCAAACATTATGACTGAGCCTTACAGCACTGCGGACTCCCTGCAAAACCTCATGTTTCATCCCAGAGGCATATTCTATATATCTACCACTTAGCCTTAATAATGCTTTCAAAGCATACCTGGTTGAACTGTTTTAAAACAAACAAAAAACAACAACGAAAAAAACCACAAACAAAACAAAAAAAACCACTTGACCAGATGGTTTTAAAGTGTCCAGACACTGTCTCACAAAGCAGCATAGATTTTTTCCATAAATGACAATTTAACTGTCAAGATTTAATTAAGAAATGAATATGAGCCTTGGGAATAAACAGGATATTCTGTGGGTGTTGGAAAAAGTGGGTAGTCTGACATGGCAGGGGCTTAAGAATTGCATCACTGACATAGAATTGTCCTCCCAGTAGTGATCAGGGACAAGACTGCTTGAAAAATAAACTACCAACCTCAAAATATTCACCATAAATACAACTCGTGATGTTTTCACGTTGTTCTCATTCTTATCCCCATTAGCCACATTATATAGTTGGTTGTTGATTTTATCAGTCTGCATATTGCAGTCCTGAAAATGCTGGGAAAAGGACACGGAGCTTATGGAACTATAAAGTCATAATTTTCCTGTACACTGTTCTGCTACTGTGAAAATTGTACACTTCTGATGCCACAATCCTATTACAAGTGTAGGGAAAGAGGGGCTGCCACAGCAAATTAAATTATGATTATTATATCCCCTGAAAATATATAACAGGCTTTGTCTGATACAAGTTTTGTTTTTCCTGTACAAAGGAGCTGTCTGAAAGGCAGCAGGGGAGAAAGAGAATGCGTATTCTTAAATTATAGCAATTTAAATAATATTTATATAAGTATGCATATACATATGTGTTATTAATATTAAAAAACCTACTAAAGCTGACAAAAAAGTCAGTTTTAAATTGAAATTGGAAATAGTGAAGCCTAAAGTACAGCTTGACATCATTCATTGACACACTCATACAGATTCAGTATCGTTTCTGCTGTAACCTAACATGTTAAATCTAAACAGTATTTCCTGTACTATATCTGAAGATAATAAGGAGGGTGCATTATCCATTTTAGTAATGCAACATGCAACACTCATTTTAGCTGTCAAAAGGTTAGAGTCAAAGATATACAAAAGAAAATCTTCCCTGAGTGAAATCCAGAGGGACATTTAATTTGTTTCTGTTCCATTACTTCAGAAAAAAATATTTTGAAGTGTATAATGAGTCCATGTAAATGGTAAATTTCTGTGGTAATTTCTAAAAGCTTTTTAAATAAAAATATTATTATTATTTAAACCATAACTTTTTTTTTTTTTATGTCAGTGTTAAATTGCCTCTGTGAAGTTGTGACAGACTTGTGCTTGAAATATTAAATATATATAATTTTCAGGGCTGTAACTGTATTGGCTGGTCCCAGATATTTATTATAGGGAAGGCGAATCCTAAGCTTCATAAAGTTCATGAATTTTAATTTCCACTCCTGATTTGATTGTTTGAAGATAAGTCATTTCATTTAGATCTGTTTAGAGATGAAATGTGCAAGCAAAATCCTCTACTCTGCTTTTTGCGCTCAATGTAATGCATATTCAGCTTACAAGGCCCAAAGTAACAAATTCTTGTTTTAGCTATGCAAGATAAATTAGAGAAATTCCACTGGAAGCAGTGGAAGTATCTGCAAGCACATTTTTAATAACCCAGGACATGTCCTATTGCAGAATTCATGAGGCTATGAAGTTATTAAAACTGCAGTATTCATTGCCACAGGATACTGAAGCAGTCAACAATATAAATAGATTGGAAAAGGGTGGTGACAGATTCATGGAAAAAACACCAACACTGGTATTGAACATGATGACTCTATATGTAACCTCCATCTCAGGAACTTTAAAGCCATTTTCAACAGGGCTGTCCCAACGTGACTGTGTTTGAAGCCGTTACTAAAGTCTGACCCAGTACCAGCATACTTGTTGGGTGTCAATGAAAGGAGCCCATATATTGACATGGAAGATTGATATATATATATATATATATATTTTAAGCTCATTCATAGTAGTAGAATATAAAAGACTTAACAGACTTAATGTTCTATTTAGTGTTGTAGGATCTTTGCATTCAAGCTGGAAAGCTTTTGCCAGATGGCTAATAGCCTGAAAGTATGCTTTAACCTTGGAGAACGAGGCTGAAAAGTTTTCCTCCCCCTTGTTGATTTGTTCTGCAGCAAAAAAATGGTGTATTTTGGGATGATGACAGACTGAATCTAGTGTCATTGTCTTAATTATGGAGATGAAAAACATAGTTGCAGCTAAGAACTTGGAAATATCACCTGCAAGTTGTAGTCACGCAGCTGTGAAAAAAGTAGCAATTTCCTATTTAGTGATGGTTTTGTAGAATGGTTAGCCAGTGGCCACAGGCATTTCCATCCTTCAGCATCATCATTTGTTTCACTTGTCTCTGCTTTAAGCTTTGCCTTTCTTCAGTTGAGAATAAGTGAGAGGGAGAGTCATCATAAAATTATAACACTGTTGCATCAGAGCTCACACCACACTGAGGTATAAAAGCTGTCACTTAACCTAAGTCACTGTGTGTGCATCTAGTGAGTGAATAACTGAATGAGAGATGACAGTCAGCATCTTAGCATAGCATTTAAGTTGAGTTCAAGGTGCAAAAAATCCCTATTAAATTTAATTTTATTATTTTTTCTTCTCTATGCTTTGAGTTTTCATTTGGGTCTTAACATAAGCTTAGGAACATGGATACCTCCTAATATTCTGCAGAATTAGCAGTTTATCTTACAGAAGGGAAAGTCATAAACTATGGCATTTTTTCCACAGGTGAAATATCTAAGATATCAAGGAATATGTTTCCAGTATTTTGCAGATCAGGAGGTGAACTTCCTTGAAGTAGTTGTGGCTATATTTTATGCTCATAATAGGCTGTGCACCTTTGTATTTACAATGCAAGTGACTGCAATCCAGATACCAGAATTGGCGGCAGCAGCAAGGCACCAAAACCCCAAACACAAGCTCTTACAAGCCCTCCTATTCTGGAGGTTGCAAACAAAATGTAGAGAGCATGGGGTTCTTTCAAATGCATGCAAAGGTGTTCCCTCCACCCTTCATCTTTTCTATGTGTCCCCCAAATCTTTGGTAAATCTACCATTGCAACCGGAAAAATCCTTTGGAACTACTGGGATGGAAATACAAGGGAAAGCTGGAAAGGCTCTAAAACAGCTGTTACCCTGGTGGTTTGAAGTGAGGCAAAAAAGAGAAGTCACTCAGATAGAGATAGAGATTTTTCATGTGCAGTTTTAGTCACAGTTATGATAGCAGCAACCACTAAAGTTTTCTGTTACTGTGATTTAATGTATATTCAGGCTAAGACCACAGCTTGCTGTTAGCAGTGCACTGTGCTGGCCCATCTGCTCTTCAGACTGAAATGTGGTTGTTCGTAGTAAAGGTGATGGTCATCCTCTTTTCAAAGGCCTTGAAGCCACACTACGTAACCAGCTTCATGTCATTACATATGACAAAAAGACTCCTGGGTACAGGAAGATATGCATTGTACGTATAAGATAAAATAGTTGTTTGCTGAAATATTTTTAGGGATGCAAGTTTGCAACTTAAGGTGCATTAAGATGGAAGACAGATGTAAACTATTAAATCACTACAAAAGTGGATTTTAATTGCCTGACATAAGTTTCTGAAGGGCTTTAAGCTGTTAAAATTTTGTCAAGCTAAGCAGTACCACAATTATTTTCGAAAATAATTTTTCCAAAGCATCCATTTTTCCTATTTATACTGAAAGCTCTTTAGCGAAGGGACCATTTACTACTGTATGTTTGTTCAGTACAAGATGGGTATCTAGGCACTATTACAATAACACAATTAAGAACAAATAAGCACTCCAGGATAATTCTATACAGTGTAGTGGATAGACCTTTGTATTCATGCTCTTGTACCTCAGATACAGTCATGACTTATGCAGTACAGCAATTCATTAAGCCACTGGTTAGAATCACTGAGTTACACTGAATAAGACCCCAACTTTGAATGCTTATCTGCTGAGCCTTTCAAAAGAAAATCTGCTGAGCTTTGCTGTACTAACCATTTCTACAATAACAGACTTTATTTTAATTCAGCTAGACATATTTAGGTGATGACACTACTGTGTTCAAAGCAGGAAACAGATTTATCAAATATATGGTGATTAAAATTACTTTCAAAAACACATTTTAAAACTGTGGACAATTTCCCCCCATTTATTTATAAAAGTACTTATTTTATCAAAATATCAATAAGTTTTCTTCCATTAGCTCAAGTGTAATTGACCCTATTCATTTGTATCTAAAATTGTCCTCCCTGGAGTCTACTGACTGAAACAGAATTACAATTCATGTAGTTTCAGCTGATATAATCTACTTCAGCTATAACCTAAAGAAGTAACATAATTCTTGCAATACACGATAATAGAAGCAATTGGCAAAGGTCAGCTTTTCAACTTTTTAAGCTTTACAGTGTAAAAATGTAATTAAGTTTAATCTTCTGATAGGTCTTCTTCTTCTGCCTCAGTGTCTGTACCAAACTTGGGAATTTTCTAATTGAAGTGCAACATCTACGTGACTTTGTTAATTTCAAGTTAGAAGGTTCCAGTATAATTAAAATAAACTCAAAGTCAAATTTAACATGTAGGAATTTTGCTAAAACTTTTTGAATAAACTCTATAGTATGATAGTAAAACAATTTTTAAATTATCAGTTCTCCTGAATAATATTTGAACACCACCCCCCCCCAAAAAAAAAACAACACACAAACACAAAAACAAAACAAACAAAAAACCAAACACCAAAAAAAAAAGACAAACCACTAATGTGTCTAGGTTATTATTTTACATTAGTGAGGGCAAAGGATATGTCAAAATGAGGCCTTCCTGTACATAACTCCTATCTGCATTTCAGTTTTCCATTTCTAAATCCTAACTTCTATTAGGATGACTCTTTAAGCTCACATTGGTTTGTTAAATCACATGATAACTCCTTGTAATGCTGTCAAAAACTAGATCAGTGTATATCAAAAAAAAAAAAAAAGATGCTGAGGTCAGAGAAGAAGCTAGTTGGCAAGAAAGTTGAAATGAATTCTAGTTTAATGCTGAGGAAAAATATACGCACACCAGCATTGTTGCTGTCTACAGACTCCAAAAATTGTTTTAGTTGAGCTATCTACAATTAGAGAAATGATAACATTTACATGATGACTTACCATACGAGCATCTCTTTAGTAACCTTTCAGTTTGACAGGCTGCTATAAAACAAAAAGATGTCCAGCAAGGAAGTGTGCAGAGAGAAAATTGGCACAAGCTGCATATCAGATATGAATCAGTTATACAGTGAGATGATAAGCTTACGCCTCTCTTTTACTGGAGGTGCTTTTATTTGCTAACAGGGAAGTGAAGTATTTCATGACCTTGACGTAGCAGAGCATACTTGCTTCCTTTATGTGGGTAGCAATATGTGAGTGTGATAGACTGGTACTTAAAATCTGCATTATATTGCCATTTGGAAAGGATAGGGGATCAGAGAGATGTCTTGCATATTTTAGAAGATTCTGTGAGCCCAAATGACTTTCTGACTTCATAAGTATTCAGGATGCACTACAGTGGATCCCAGCCTTAGAGCAATCTCTGTAACCTCTGTGGCATTGCAAAGGTCACTGGATTGAGGTGTCTGCTGGGAGCTTGTGTAGTAAAGAACATGCCAGCTCTAAATAGCTAAGGGTTAAGCATCATGGAACACCACAGGTGTTAAACTCCATGAGATATCCTCAGCTGAGGTACAGATGAACTTGTATCATGTCTGTATGTTGTCCAGCAACAGCCTGCAGACCACTCTTCAGTAAAGTTCAGGGTTTTCAGTAAATTAGTTAGTTGTATTATTTTCAGCTGAGAGAAAAAAGAACAAACAATGACAACAACAACAAAAAATACAAACAGCAACAACAAGAAACAACCTACAAAGCACACACCTGTAAGATTCAAAACTAAAGGTAAATATAATTATGACAGCTTATTGTCGAATGTGTATGTCCTAGCGTGTTCTTATGGACCATTCAGCCTAGGTAATAATGAACACCTCATAAGATCCCAAATAATAATAATAATAAAAAAATGAGTATATTCAAAGACAAATAGATTGTGAATATTTACATGGTTAACAAAAGAGGAAGTGGCATAGCATAAGTCTACTTGATGTTGAAAGATGTTAGTGCTTAATGCATTGAAGAACAGATTCAGGAATAGTGAGTCTTTTTAGAATACTTCTGCTGTAATGTATTCAAGAGAAAAAGACTTCACCAGCTAACTGCTATGTATAGAGCTAGCTTCAGTTTTGACCTTATTGAGGTATAAGAAATATATACAAATACTCTAGTCTGCAAATATGCTAGTAATTAAAATGATAAATGCTGGTAAGTGCCTTTCTCCTTCTTGCCTAAAAGTCGTTTATCAAAGTATACAATTGAGTACCTTGGCAGTTGCATTTTGATTTGTATCTACTGCCAAAACAATGCATCTTTCAGATAAGATTTTCATGTTACTTTTAATAATAATGTTTAAAATTAAAAGACTGCTTTCATCACAATAATGAAGCAGGACAGCCAAGAAAATAGATGTGTCTTAGCAGTGAAATTCATTAAAATAAGAAAAATCCATGAAACAATGATGATAATGAGAAACATTTGAGTCAGAGTGGACAATATGGAAAACAGAGAGTGCTTTTATGGCCATCTGCATGGGGGGGGCTGTTTTACTCTTTTTCAGATCTTTCTCTCTCCCTTCCCCCCATCCCCTCTCTGTGCCCCCTTTTTTTATATCTAAAGAATAAAAGAAAATGATGGCAACTCAGTTACTTTTTCACTGCCATTGACATACATGATTTTAGTAGCCAAAAAGCAAGGTCTGGTGGCGGTATAAGGAATAATGCTTTATTTTACTTATGTAAAGATTAGTATTAATGATTGCCTTTATTCCAGTGCTAAGAAACAATTATTTAGTAATGACTAACACCACAACCTAAAGAAGGCAATTTGTTGTAATCAAGATACTCAGGTTTCTCATGGCCTCTATTTAATTTTCAGATTGTGCATGCGTTATCTGTATTCATCTTAGAAATAAGTTTTACTTCTAAAGCCTGTTTTTAAAAGAAATGTTTGAAGAGGTGCAGTCTTTGTTTTCCTCGTTAAAATATTTTTACCTTCTCCAGAATATAATGAATTTGCATAGCAAACGCTAATGAGACCAATGCTTGCCTTTCAATTGCATTTCCTTTTCTTGCATTGCTTATATTATTTCTTTTCTTCAGCAAATCAGCCCAGTATTAAAAAGTGGCACCAATGTGATCTATATGATACTAGATTAGATACTAGTATCGATATGATATTTTCTTCATGTCTGCGGCACTGTGCTGATTTTCTTAACAGACTGTGGGATGTTAGGAATACAGAGGGTTTGCAGGGGAAGCTGATACACTGCACACATCCAGCCAGAGACAAGTTTTATAATTCTGATATCCATCTCTATTGAATTCTGTTGACTACGAAAAGACAAAAGGCTCTGCCTGGGACAGAGTCCTTTTGCTGTTGGAGCACAGATGGTATGAAAGTGCTTTATGCGACACAAACTGTTACCAAACATTCGGTGCAGTAAAATGCGTTGTTGAGACCTGTCTTCTTTAAGCTGCTAGTCTGTCACTGTCTTTTGCAAACTAGCATACAACCAGCAAGCTCACTTCTATCATAAAAAAAAAAAGGGCAAAAAACCAAATGCACTGTTTATTTGTTTATTCTTCCCTTCCATTTTCTCCCACCAGGTAGTTTCTCTCTATAATATCACCTCAGATATAGTAGTAATACTGAATAGCCAAAATTTCTCTTGTACTAGATATAAAAGAAAGATGAACAGTAAGGAAGAAAGTACATTTTCAAAAATGTAGGAAAAGAAAAAGGAAAGAGAAGCTTTTAGAGCAAACATTCATCACACCTGGGTCTGCTGAACTTTCTAGATAGGTTATGAAATCCCTCCTTTTCCATGTTATAATCACAGCTGTCCCAAGAGGTTTTAACACCTACAGTTGGTTTGGATGCTGCTAACTTTCACAGATTAACAGACAAGAGTAAGTGTTTCATGCAGTCTGGTATGCAACTCATGGGCTAAAACACTGTTAGAGACAAAGAGCACCAACTACCTTGCTGTTTTCCTGACACCTTGATGGTTATTCTGCATTCTACCTGTAATGTTTTTCTCTTGATTTATGATTTGTGCATTCTTTAGTCCTTGTTTTAAAAGATAAATTAATGAAGTCCCAAATCAGAAAAACATCAGAAAGAATCCTAGAATCATTTAGGTTGGAAAAGAATTCTAAGATCAAGTCCAACCATCAACCCAGCATGGCCAACTCTACCACTAAACCATGTTCATAACCACCACAGCTATACGTCTCTTATTGTCTCATCCATCCTTGAATTTGGCAGTTAGAGGAACTGCTGGCCAAGGAAAAGTCCTGCTTAGAAGTATAAAATCATACAAGTTTGGGAACTTTTTCTTTCTCTATGCATTCTTCATGGTGGCAGGAAAGGCTTGTAAAGGCTAAAATCTGTATGTTTAATTAAGATTACCATGTATCAGTTAGAAGACTTTCTTACTTGTTGTTAATTTTACAGTTATCCACAGTGACTCTTTTTTAATTGTTCTATTATTACAAGCACAGCAACTTTCTTTGCCTCTCTTGCTGTGAATAAGAATTTTAAAGAGCAACTTGACTAATCTTTCATACACCCAGGCCATAGACACAGCTCTGAGATGTCAGGACTCTGAACTTATGTAGATATAAGTGAGGGTAAGGAGCACAGAACATCTGAAAATGTCAGGCTTGTCTGTAGTGTCTGTTTCTTCTTCTATCAAAAAACTAACGAGAAAATATCCTGAGAAAGTATTCATAGAATATTGAATAGTGGTGCATTTCTTTATTCCCTCTGAGCATATGCAATTTTCAGGTACATTTATGAGCAATCACACTTAATATGCATTTGTTCACAATTGACTGCTGAAAATTTTAATTTGTCTCTTGTTCCTTTATTATCCAGACATATCAATATTAAGTGACAGCATTGTCTCCTGGCACAGTTGCAGGAAGTTTTACCCTTCTGTTTTTAAATGCTGGTGTATGTAAGCCAATTTAAAGTGTTTTGAGAATTGGTATCATTAACTGTTGCATTTTAACTGTTAGGGAAAACAAGGATTTGGGGATTTCATCGTTGTTGTTGTTAGGAAGCTACATTTATGCGTTATGGGAAAGGTCACTTTGAAAAACTGCACATGGCAAAAACAAAAACAAGCATGCAGTGGCATGAAATGACCACCGGACAACACAAAAGTGAGAAAAATCTCAACGCATCTTCATGATGAGCTACCATTAAAAGATTTTAGGGTTCGTCTAGGCAAAGAGATCTTTAGTTAAGCAAAATGAGTGCTGCTGTGCTTTTCATATTCAAAACGTCCTACAAAAATTAAGCCTTTAAAATACTTCTGTGAAGTGAAGCATTATACTACTGCTGTTTTTTTCCCCCTTGGTTGAATATTTAAATGCCCAAGGTTGCAGAGAAGGTTGGTCAGATCTAGGACTGCAGACTGCAAGCTTCTCCTGCAGTGCCTGAACTCAGACTGCAGTGGATGTTCTTCACTTATTTATAGTCCTCCCTCCATTGGTCACCACCTTCCTTTTCTCAAACTGATTGTCCTTTTTGACTTTTCGCTATCAGGTCTACAGCTTCCTATTGCACTGAGTGTGCTGACATTGAACAGTTAAGGCTGCCATAAGGCCGTATGTCAACCCTTACCTGGCAACATTCACCTCTTCAGACCCCTTTCTCTCCTGCATTATCTTACAAAAAGATCAATCTCAGAGCTCAGCAAAACTCTCTGTTGAACATGCTTTGCAGAGCCTCGATGGAAGATCCAATGAAATGAATTTGATCACCCTTAAATTAGGTATAGCCCTCATGAGAGGGCCCCCATAGAGCCTCTACATATGAGGGTAAAAAGTGACTCACCATTTCCAATATTTGTATTAGCCTTGGTAAGACAGCCTCTATGCCAGGAGGCCCGGAGGGTAGAGTGGAAGGAGGAATTGCATCACTCTTAGCAATACTGGATACTGCCAAATACCTGTGAGAAAGCAAAATGTCATAAATATAGACTCCATAAGTGACAGTGAGAGAGATCTCTACTTCAGAGGAAGAAAACCATCTTTCAGAAGTGTTAAACTGTAATTTGCAGGATTTCTTCAACTAACTGGTGATGATTCTTTAAAAGCTTAGAAGTCAGTGTCAGGAAAACCCCACAGAGTTCATATAGCAACATACCTGGTAATATCTGAAGTTCTTTATAACAAGCTAATGACTAGTAAAAACCTTGTAGGATTTGTTACTCCAGAAATGGGCTCCACTTGAGGAGCTCAAGAAATTGAAGAAAAATGACTTAGTTTTAGTTAAGAGGCTGGTTTAATTATGAATATAAGGTATTTAAAAGGCTAATGTGCTTAAAATGGAGCGAATATCAAAGGCAGTTTTTATTTCAAATCAGAAGACCAGTCAATGAGTCAAAAGAGCAAAATAAAAGGCAAAAAATTTGGAAAGATCATTGATTTGCTGGAAAAAAAAAGAATGAAACTAATATATTTTCAGACATTATCAAATAATGTGGTAATTTATCCATAAAATAATTCTACTAATGTTTGACTATGACTTGGTACTAGATGAGTTTCCACAGCACAAAGCTCTCTGGGGCAGGTTATAAGGATGGTTACAGTCCTGTTTGTTGTACCATCTACATGACATTATGGCCTAGGTCAGTCTAGGCAATGGCATTGTTTCTTGAGGTTGTCAGTGTAACTTTGGGAAATATGGGTTTTATTATTGCTAAAGGACAGTCAGTGGCCTCGTGACATGAGGGGAAGTTCCTAACAAATCGTGAAATATAACATCTGGCTAGTATGTGTTGAAATATCATGGAAAAGTAAAAGCTATTTATTATTATTATTATTATTTTATTTTAATCTATGTTACTGGTAGATGCAAGACTTAAAGTTTTCAAAAATTATTCTCCTCAGTACAGAGCATTAACCTTCAAAATGTAACTTATTGGCTGTAATAATAGAGTTTAATTACTAAAATTAGTGCCTGTGCTTTCGCCTTTTCCCTTACTCTTGGCATACAGATTTCTCTATCTCTAAGCAAGGCTTGGAAGCTGAGAAGGTGGAGTGGCCAGTATGAGCTACTATGGGAAGAAGAGTGCTCAAGTCCAGTGCTAGAGAGAGTAACGATGTACTTGACTGTTTCTCATAAAGCTTCCAGCCGATGATCGGCAACAACTGATCAAGGCAGAGGCAAAGTAGTCCTCCCGCCTGGTTTTGCTTACAAATTGTTAGAGTAAACATTGTCTGAATCCTTTTTCCTTCAACACATTGCATTGGATGTGGCAAAACTACATTCTGTATAAGAATGTGAAAGTCTCCTAGAGCTGGGATAATTTTAGGGATATCTTATAATACTAAAAAGGGTTTCTGTCTTTCAGATACTGTCCTAAGAAGTAGGAGTGGAAGATGACTTCTAGTTCCTGTTTGAGACCTTACATGCAGAGTTTCATTCCAAGTTAAGAAATTATAGTTAACAGAAAGTAAAGGTTGCACTTAGACACCTTGGAGATTGTTTGTTTGTTTGTTTGTTTTCCTAGAGAAATAGAAGGCTCTGTTCTTTGCCAAACTCTAGGGCTTTTTGTATCGGCCTTCCCTCTGCAGTCTGTCCTTTCCCCAGCCTCCTTTCCTTCCAGCTTCTGCATCCTCATATTTTCATTGTCCTTCTCTCTCTTTTTTTTTTTTTTTTTTAAGCTAGCTGTCTCTTTGCACTCAAACCCTTCCCAGAAGTGCTTCCCTTTTCTCTCCTGAACCTGTAATACAGAAAAGCAATATTTTAAAATATATGTGCACTTAGTAGTTGAGAATTTCACAGCTAGCCCACCACCCACTGGACATAATTCTGGCCCAAATGAGAAATGAGTGTCCTCTGAATGGAACTTGGAAGGCACCTGTGTCCCCTTCTAATCAACATTTGCACCTTGTTATCTAGACATTCCTGGGAAGGCAGAGCTACAGGCTGTCTACCAGGTCTTGCTAAGACCTTTTCTGTAGGAGAGAGGAGGGTGGATGTGGGAATTCTTGTTGGTGACAGAGTAATATGAATGTAGCTGTTTTATCTTCCATCATTTTGGCTTAATTAAAATGTTAATTTCCCTGGGATAAGGACCTGGAGGTTCAGCACGTATACTGAACAAATATCTCCTAGGAGAATCCTACCTAGCCAGCAGGTATAGTCTATATGGGATTATGATTTCTTTTAGCTTTCTAAGAACAGCTGAAGAAATAAGTTATGTTCAATCAAACTGAGGCTATCTTTGTAAGAGAGATTCCTATAAACTGATAATGGAGAGGAAGACATTACAGAATTGCATAAATCAGGACTTCTGGAGCCATTGATAAGTAGTTTACAACCAGAGTAATTTTTTTTTTTTTTTTTTTTTTTTTTTTTTGGTAGTAGAATATCCCCAGGCCCAGGGAAAAAATAGGAAATTGCCCCAAATTGTATGAATTAACTGTTTCATTTAATAAACAGATGCCAAACTTTTAACAGATGAGCAGGGTTGTCTTGTACATACCAGGACTTAATATTTTTAAACATAAGCCTCTATTATACCCAATATAAAAACATTTCACATCTGCTCAAAATGCCAATGATCTCAATTTATGCATAGCAGCAACTGCCTTTAAGGAGGTGGTTCCTGGTCCAGTAATTCTGGACCTGACACTGTCTCTGAAGCATATTCATTACTTCCATTGCTTTTCAAGCCTCACAGTTCTTTTGCTTCAGGTCTGAATGTTTATTACCTCTTGTTGAAGTCTGCCTGTAACCAAAAAGCAGAGCTATCAATTCCAACTCTTTCATCCTAATAATGGCATCAATATTTTGAGGGCTTTGATCTTGTGAAAAACAATGGAAAACGTCCTGTGAAATGCATGGATTTTTTTTTTTAATTATTTTATTATTTTTTATTTTTTGTGTGTATGGTTAAAAATAGCATCTGCAATAATTCCATGACAAAACTAAAAGTGCCTTTCTTATTCTGTGGAGGATGCTAAATCAGACTTTTAAAATAGTATCTTGTGTTAAGATAATTATTGGAAAAAATCAGCTTTACATGAATTTGACAGCTGTTTTAAAAGCTCAACTGGCAGCACCATTTGCTATAGGACAGAAGACCTAGGTTCAAAATCACACATGAGGTTTTGTATTCTCAAAAGCCAGCAGACACTGGAGGTGGCATAATGAAAATGACAGCCTTAGTGCAAAGGCAAACAGAAATCAATCTGTGATCTTGAGCTGTTTGTTTTCCCTGTATAAAAGAGGCAAGGACTTGAAGTAGATAATACGTCCCAGAATGGCTTGATGTCCTTAGCTGGATGGGAACTCTTTTACTCCAAATTTACAGTGACTGCACTGGATATGCCAGAAAATGATGGATCAGTACAGTTGTATAAATCCCAAACACACAAGTGTAGCTTTTCAAAAACAACTTACAAAGCAGCCTTCCAGGAGAAAAAAAAGTCCACGGTAATGACAGCACACTGACAGTACAATAAAGAGGATTTTTTTAGTCCAGCTTCAGGGGCTGACAATGACCAGAAGGCAAATGCATAAAATAGGAAAGAAGAGCCTATGCTCAAATGTCATAAACTCCCTGCCTCAATTGAAAGAAAAATATTCTCAAAATGTGTTTACTTTGTATAGGCATAATAATATTAAAACAATAATTTATCTGACCACAGTAAGTATTTCTGAGCTTGAAGCTGAGGATCTAGTGCTAAATGACATTATCTGTGTATAAATAAATCCCTTTCAAATGTTCAATGCCATAAAAATAAATGAAACCTTTGACATCTGGTGATGAGGAAGATTGCAGCAAAAGTGAAAATGAACAGTGAATGAAGGGTTAAGTGGGTAGACGGTCATCTTTGTGAGCAATTTTTGTTGACAGTTTTTAGGCTACCATCCAATTTTAGAAAGAAAGCTGATTATTATCATTATTTCTTCTATTACTGAAAAAGAATGATAGCAAATCCCAGGTATGACTATTATGATATGAAATGAGATTTGCAGGCATAAATTGCACCCTCAAAGATCTCAATCTAATCTCAATATTTATTGAGATATTCAAATCTCAATATTTAGTTCTAAACAAACCTTCCTGCAAAACTTTTATTTATTTATTCTATTTTTTTTTTTTCCAATTCTTCCTTTTATGTTATCAAATGCTTATGTTAGAAAGAAGGATTTTTGTCTGGAGATTTTCTTCCCCTGATATTTCCCATGTGAAGCCACAATCCTCAGATGGCTTGTATAAAGAGGATTAGAACATGTCATCACTAATTGCAGATGAGGATTTAAAGCAGGGATGGGCAGGAGAAGCAGAAAGATAAGGTTGCCCCACCTGTCTTCATTTGTATGGCATGAATGCTTTCCTTCTACTTCTGCTGCTCCGGAAAGTTAGGCTGGCTTCCACATCTGTTATTATCTTATGGCAAAAGAAAATAGATCTTTGTTGAACATACTGAAAAACTAACTTTTCTATTGAACATCATTCCCAAAGATCCATTTCTGCCATGAGGCCTACACAGAGTTAGTTGGTTCATGAAACCACAACAGAAGGAGAAGATATAAATAGATAGAAATAACTCCTGACCTAAAAAAAAGCTAGGTTGCAATTGTGGAATTATATTTTCCTGCTCCACCATTTTTTTTGTTTCTGTCACTTTGCAGTACTGTTCTTGATCTTTACATATTCCGTAGGAGTACATCCTGTATGAAAATAGTAATAGTAATAAATGCAAGACCCAATCATCTGAAAATATTACTTTTACTTAATGTCAACAATGGGTAGTAATTTAATTAATATATTTAAAGAATTACATAAATAGCAATAGAACAAAATTATGTCAGCTTGCATTTCCCCTTGTTTTGCTTCAAGACAAATCAATTATGAAACACAAATCAAAGTAATAGATACACACTTAAAACAATTTTGGGTCCCACACATTAATTAACCATGACTGAGAGAACTTTCTCTCATAAAGATAAGTGTTATATAATAAAGAACCTAAAAGCTCACATGTGAAGCCATGGACTATTTGGAAGGACACTTTATATCTTTTTATTAGTGCTAACATTCCTTGATGTCTAATGAGGTAAGGGAAAATAAGCAAGACCAAGTAGTCAGAGTTGCTTTGCAGTTCTCTGAATGGATCATTCCTCAGTAAGCTGCATATGCAGAGGAAAGAAGTTAATGCCCTTTCATTTTCTTTAAAAAGGATTTTTTTCTTTCAAAGCCTGCTTTCTTCAGGCCTTGCAACAAGACAAAACAGTGACTCAGCAGTTTCAAAATATGGCAGGACTGAGCCAGAGCGAATTTAATTATCTTCAGACATCTAATGAAAGACACAGATTTTAGTCACAATTTTCAGGATTTGTCTGTCAAACCTTGGCAGATCAGGAAACTGGAAAGGACTATTTCTTGACTAAGCCTGAAGAAGAGCTTGAAGTTCATTTTAAAGGAGAAAGGATTTTGTTGTTGTTTTGTTTCAATTTCTACCTTAATTACAAAAGATAAGGAAAAAAAAAAAAGAGTAAAAAAACCTCCTTGTCTAACCTATCAACAAAATTATAGCCAAAGTTTTACTTCTCTGTGTTCCTCCTATACCATATTTTGACCTTTTTGAGTGAAGAAAATGATTTATTTATTTATTTATTTATTTATTTGGAAAGCAACCCACGATTTTAATTAAGTAAAGAATTAAATGCTTTGTTCTCAAAATTAAAGGAAAATAAAGTTTTAGTTGTATTAAGTAGAGTTTTTGATGTAACATTTTGGTTCTTGATCATCTGAACTCATGATGAACACTAGTATCTCTTTGTGAAAGCAATGTTACTAAAATGACTTAGATTCTTGTGGTCACTTACTAAGAGTACTTCCATTGAGAAAAGCACATAACAGTGGACAAGAAAAAAATCACAAGGAGAGTGCCTAGTATTTTAAAATTTACATGCCATTTCTTGACTGGTATAAGAGGTATGATAAGTGTGCTGCCTCTCTGTGTGCTGACAGAGCAATGTCTTACATAGCAGAAATGCATACCTTTTTAGCAGGCAGCATCTGAGTCCTATGTAATAATCTTTTACCAAAGTGGTCGTATAGCTCAACCTTTCCTGGAATGGTGCCTCTGTTTTAATGTATAGCTGTTGGTGATACAGGACTTAGAGAAAGTTCTTGGAAAAAATAAAGTCCTGCTGCTTTGTCCCCAGTGAGTTGCCAAGCCACTGATAATGACTCTGCTGTTGGTAATCTGTGCTAACAACGTTTGGGGTATTGAACAACACAACGGCTTTCCAAAGGCTACTCGGATTCTTTACCTGCTTTCTTTCCAGTACAGTTGCTGCTGTCCAAGTAGTCTTTGTGGAAAATTTCCTGTGTGTGGGCATAGGAATGGCAGTGGAACCTGTGGAAGGTAGTATTTTTCTTCTGTAGAAGGCAAGTACATACTCTGTTGACCTAGCATAAAAGGTCTTGGGAAGCATTTCTATTATCTTTCACTGACTTGGATAGCTTTCTTTATGAGTATTTTTTGAAGACAAATGGCTTTGGCGAGCCTAAGCATGGAATATTTCCATCTTTCTTTGATCTGTTTTTCTGCACTGTTGGGTTGGCGTTGGAGCAAATGTAGAGAGTTGCTGCCAGGGAGGAGTACTTGAGCAGAATGCAACCAGAGTGGAAACTCTCCCTCAGCCAGAACAATTTCTCACCAGAGTTTCCTCAAAGTTGTGAGAATGTACCAGAAGGATACATCACGACAACTCATATGGATTAACACAAAATGTATATTTGTAAGTGCAATTATTGCTGTGAAAGAAAGATAAGATATGATTTGGGTAATTTAATGATGTCAGTCTCTATTTTCAAAATTGACTGGTGTTTGTAGAGTCCTGATGAATACAGCTCAAAGTATGCCATTTTCAGAGGTACCATCTCTCCTTTCAAAACCAGATCTATTTAATGGTGGTGTGCAGTCAAAGAATTCCCCTCCATTCTGCTAAATTATATTTCATTGCAGCAATTTGAAGTCATACCCAAAAGCTGCAGCAGTTCAGAAAAATTAGCCAGCAGCCTGTCTGAGCTTAAATCTCAAGCCTAACCTTTTTATATGCAGTGATAAATCACTTGTTAACTTTCTACACAAAGGGTGTTTGTTGATGCGTTTGAGAACATTATAGAGATGTTTGTAATTATATAAGGATAAAGTAGAACTTCTCTTATGAAAGAAATATTTTTAGTGTTATTTAAATTGGGGAATTTTGAAAAGTGCGCATTGGTTATTTTTGCTCTGTACCTTAATGCTGCACAAATTGTGTTTGTTTCTCTCGAAAAGAGAGTGAAATGAGAAATATCTAGCTTTCTTTTATGTTGAGGAGGCAAAGTGTATCAAATAGATTGCAGATTTAGGTAAAGATGCATGGATTTTATCTGAATTAAAATATTTTCAAGGACAAGCTTTCCAAGGTCTTTCACCTAATCATGTACTAAACTACATTCTTCTATTCAGTAAAAGTGCCTATGCTTCACAGGATGGTTTAGTTTAAAAAATGAAGTCTTAGAGCTCAAAAACCACGCAATTCATTTTCCAGTGCCAAGTACATAAAATGCCCTCCTCTTCCTTATCCTTCTCCAGTTTAGGGAGGCCAGCTTAGCATTCTGCCTGTTTTTGATTAAAGATGAAACACAAATCTGAACTGGCATGGTTATTCCAGTTTAAGTCACAGACAGTTGCTGCTATTATTTCTTCTCAGACACAAACAATTGTCCATTCAACTTCCACCGACAGGCTAGAAATTCTTGATGGTTAACCGTTTACTATGAGTAAAAAGTGCCTTATTTCTCCTTTTCTCCATGGGCCACCACAGCTGAGACAACTGCACTATCTGCTATCCATTCTCTGTGGAAAGACTTGAAGTTTTCCTATGCTCTCTTTTACTATGGAGCAGAAACCGAGTATTTTTTTTAATGTTAAGGATGGCCAATTGCACCTCATCTGTTTTCTCTTTGCTTAAATAAATTCACACGCACATGCTCCTCAGATCAGCCAGAGATCAGTGTGTCTAAAGAAACATTATTTTTTTCCTTGTTAGAGTAGGTGGGGGTACCTATGCACACTTGACCCTATCTTGGCAAATTCCAAGAAAAAGATGAATGATAGAGCAACACCTGCTTTTTCTGAAGATTTCCCCCACTGTAAAGAAGGCTAGATTTACTTCATTTTATTAAAGATTATGGGCTAATATGAAATGGGAGTCAACACATAAGCACGTAATATGTCTATGATAACTGAAAATCTTTGCCCAAGCTAAGCCAACTTTGTTAAAATGTCTCTGTGCCTTAAGTTTCAGGCTTACAGAAAAACACCTGCAGGTTTTTACCTTATGATTGACACTGTTGTGAATATACAGGGAAAAAAATCCAGACTCTCAAGATGTGCAAAATTCCCTGAGTCTTATGTATCTGAATACTACTCAGCTCCAAACTTCTAGAGTAAAGCTCTGGCAAAGCAGCTGGATGCACATCAGCAGATCTTTGCACTGGTAACAAATTCTTATAGAAGCTGGTGATTCTCCTACTATAGTGTCTAGGCTTGCTGATGTGATCATAGTTGCTGGACTGGGGCCTGTGTCCTCCTTCAGAGAAGAACTAAACGAACCCCCCAGTGCCTCAACTTTTTCTCTCAGAGCTGTTTAATGTAGAAAAAAAATGACTCCACAGCTAGCCTGCTGTGAAATAATGAGTTGCTGTCTCCAGTTTGTAATTCCTAGGTTCAGACTGATGCATTTACAGCTGAACACTTTAGGGTAGACTTACCACTTCTCTGGAGCAGATGTATATTACAGAAAAGTTGGGAATTTCAAGATATATCTCACCAATTTACTATATATAACACACCTGAGAAACTGAGCATCTAACACTAAAGAAAGGGAAGAAAGACAGGACCATTGCAGATCAACCTACAAGACCTATGAAAGTGCTATCGCCTTATTAGAAACTTCTAAGACCTAAAACTCTTCAATTTTAAATATATCTTGAAGAAGCCATACATTATAAATAGTAACAATAGGTTAAATATTTTAAAGGAATTAAGTAAATCTGTTGATATGTTAATGGCAGAATACACAAAATCTGTAACAGTGATAAATGTTCTTCAAAGTATACAAATACGATGTTAATAACATTGCATGTTCTGCCATTACTAACGAATTAAACAGGTAAGCAAGAGAGGTCAAAAAAGGACAAGAGGATTGAATGAAGTGTCCATTTTCAGTAGATGGGATAAAGACAGGCAAATCTCCTATCATCAACTAGAATTGATACAGGATTTCTCACTCCTTTACAGCATATGTAAAAAAAATCTTTCATTGTCATCAACATCCATTTACATTACAAATGGTGGGAATGTACAGGTAATTGGAAAATCAGTCTTCAAAATATGAACATTTGAAAGTGGAAAAAATGCAATTGAATTTAAGTACACAGTGTACATACAGAGGATTAGCTAAATCACTTTTATACTGAAAATATGGAAGTGCCTATAGAGCATATTGTTTAGGGTAAGAGTATATTTTCTTCTACGTTTTTATGAGAAGTGTATTGCACTCCATCATAAATTTTCCACTGTTGTTTATAGACAATTCAAGAATTTGAAGCCAAGACTGGGTGCTGCAAAATTTCAGATAAAAGCTGTGAGGAAAGAGGGCAATATGCAGACCATCTCACAGTTTCATATTCCCACAGAGAAAAACATCTTTAAGAAAACTGGATATATAATGAAAAAGCAGAGATGTGTTTTATCTCATTATTTTCCTCTCCTAAATCTCAGGCTCACACCCTCCTCCTTGGCTCCTGAAAACACAACTGTTTACTTGTCAATCATGAGCAACTCTTCCCTTCCTGGAAAACCTTTTCCCTACCTTTTAAAATAGTTTTTGGACTTGGAGCATGGTAGTTATTTAGACTAGAAGAAGTAGGGTCTAAGCAAAGGTCATCTTATCCTGACTGGAGAGTTGAAGATTGACTACAAGCCTCAGTAAGCAGGAGGAAAATACAAATTGAGCTTTTTTTTTTTTTTTTTTTTTTTTTTTTCCCCTTTTATGTGTTACATTTCAGGCTATCAGTCCTATCAGTCTTAGAATAGCAAACTCCCTAAGCAAGAAACTTTAAACAGGAATGAAACTAGTGTTTGAAGACAGGCCCTGTTGTTTGGAACCTCTTTTAGCCAATGTAGCACCTGTCAAGACCTGGACACCTGGTTGTGTGTTTTCAGAAATGCGTGATGTGATAGTTGCTGTCACCTCCTGTGATGCAGAGGAGGTCTGGCACTAGCCCCAGGGTGTTTTGTTTGAAGACTGGGACTGCTCTGGGACTGCTCCTAGCAGTGCTGTCATCTCCATCTCTGTCAGCATCTGATCTGCTTGTGGGGACTGTAACATGGAGCAGACCAGCCAAAGCGTGCCCTTGGCAGCTTATTTGCCTAGGAAGGAGTGAGATGAGCCAAGATCTTCCCCTGCCCTCCTGGGCTTGTTCTTCTGGAGCTACCTCACCAGGGCATGAGTTACAACAAAAAGAGAGGGATCCTGCTAGCCCTTAGCTGAAGTGTAACCAGACCTGAGTTTAGCTGAAGCCACTGACTGCTGCTCGTACAGGACATTGATGCCATCCTGCATCAGTCAGGGTTGAACTTAAGGTTAAGGTTTTGGAGATAAGGAACTGCAGAGCAAAATCTGTTGCTGGTTACCAGAAGGGCAGTGGTGTGAGGGGGCAAATGGAGGAGGAGAAATCATTCTGAATATGGTAAGTGGCAAAGAGGTGTATTTTCTGTGATGTCATACTATAAAGCATTACTTTTTTTTGCTGAATTTTCTAGAAGCCTGAAGGGGCAGATTATACAAGTGTTCTGGTAATGGTGAGTGATTAATTTGGAGAAAACTGATTCCTGCACAGGGAGTTGGAAGGCTTAGGATCTGAACAGGTAGTTTTTTGCAGCACCCTACTAAATCCGTGTGGATGTGACTTATATTGTTATTCACATAGACGATCCTCCTCCACCCCCCAATTAATGTAGAAATGACTAATGGTTTCTAGGAGGCCCCCAGACAAAGATAGGATTAGGGCTGTCTCTGCAATGGCTGTCTGAGGTGACAGGAAGAAAAAAGTTTTATCGTTGAGTCTTTCAAGGCCCTTAACTCAATAAAAGATGTCTGTTCTTATCTCTCATCATTAATTCTAGGTCAAAGAATGGTTGCTACAGTGTTGTTAATACCAAGGTTGGCACTAGGACTAAGATTAAGGCACTGGACTGGAGAACAGAAAAGATTTTGTTGCTGTTAGACCCAGAAAGGCCTGTTATAAGTCGTTGCTAGCCATGGAGTACTGTATGTATCACTGAGGACATGGTTAATGCTAGTGTTGGGTTTATGGATTATGGCTGAAGAGCCTGGGGAAATAAGTTTATTCTTAAATACCACAGGACCCACATGGCTAGATGAAGGCAGTCCCAGACAGGGTTTATGCTGTGGGAAAGGCCATTGCAGTTGGTTAGTGCCTTGGCTAGTACTGAAGACAGTAAAATTTGAGGCAGAATATGCTCAAGGCTTGTTAGTGGCAGAGATAAAGTTGAGATTCCCAGTCCCAAGGATGAGGGACAAGTCTGTCTGAGACACAGCAGAAGGAGGCAGAGGAGAAGGATGATGGTAGGTCACGGAGGAAAGTGCGGTGAGAGTTGCATTTGCTACTCTGGCTGTTGCATGAAAAATAGGAGAGAGGACAGGGAACCCCTGCACATTTGAAAC
Organism: Stictonetta naevosa; assembly: GCA_011074415.1. Classification (NCBI taxonomy): domain Eukaryota; kingdom Metazoa; phylum Chordata; class Aves; order Anseriformes; family Anatidae; genus Stictonetta; species Stictonetta naevosa. The sequence continues at coordinate 93,778,726 of CM021697.1, forward strand.
TTCTGGGGCGTCTGCACTGGCAGACTTGGAAGCCGAGCATGTAAGCTGCAGTGCTGGCTTCATGTATGCCTGTAGCTGATGCTGCTCGGAGAACTGAGATTTATTGATGGGTGCAGCAGAACCCTGAGGATTTCTGCTGACAAAACCAACTGGCATATGGGTGCTTTTGCAGGAGGAAGATGCCACTGCGCCCTGGTTGAGGCAGCACTTGAGGCAAGGATTACAGTTGAGGAGCTTGGCAACAGGGTTTGACTAATTATGCTTATTGTTTCCTCCTAAGAGGTTTGTGTGGCAGGTTAAGGAAAAGGTTGATGATAAAACAGAGCAGCTGGCTCCAGCTACACAGGAAGGACTGGGAGGAGGATAGGTGCAAGCAGGGGTGAGTGCCGGATGCTGCTAGTAAGAGCAGAGCTTTCAAGGGAGGCTGATAGAAGTGGGAGATATAAAATGAGTGGAAGAAGGAACATTGAGGGTGAAAAATGGGAGGGAACAGACAAAAGCAAGATGCAATTTCCTAGGACTTCTATTTTCATCCCTGTCCTCCTTCCTGTCTTTATGGTGCACCCTGACTCATAGCCTGTCCTCTCAAAAACCAAGCACAGTGCAAGCTACATCTTGCTGTGTTGTTTACAGTAAATGCTTTGATGGCTGGCTAGAGGACCTGGTCATTTTCAGCATCCTGAGAACACTGCACCCTCTTTTTCTCTAGTACTTTTTAGCAGAAGACAAAACACAGAAGACTTTTTTTTTTTTTTTTTTTTTTTTTTAAGGGTGGTTTTGTGGTTTTATTCTGAGCAGTTTAAGTAAATACTGTTGTGTGAATATCAGTTCTCATCATTTACCAGAACAGGAATAGTGTGTTAGAGAAGTACCTAAAGTGTTAAAAAAATTATCCAGACAGTATAGTTGATAAAGAAAATGTGTAAAGGCCTATTATATATGTGTGTGTATCTATGTATATATTTGTATATACGTGAAGGAATGAAACACTAAGTGTAGCCAGCTGTTAATAAAACCAGTTGCTTCTGGGATGAATAAAAGAAGCAGCAAGATACTGACTGTGAAGCTGACATAATACTGCAACTTGAAAACTAATTCAGGAAAGAACAGAATTTAAATAACATATGGATGCAACAGCAGGAAACAGAAGGAACAGGTGTTTAACAGGATTTTTTTTCAACTGTTTAACCTCTTTGTTAATGCCAAAACCCAAACTCTGTGAGACTCTGGCTTTATGTAATTTCTGTAGTTGTTCTTTTGGCTGTTTCATGCCTCAGAGCATTTCTTCTGCTGTTCATTTGTCTCTAGGGAGCTGGGCCTGTATCTCTAAGTACATTTGATCTCCATTGTACGTGTCGCTTTCTCTTCAGGAGTAAGTAGGATTACATGGCTGTGAGTAAGGCCCGGAATTTTTTACTTTGCTCTGCAGGTTCACTGGAGCATCTGCAGGAGAGATTTTTAGATCCGCTTACAAAACTGGATGAAATTTGTTGCCTAAGACCTAGAAACCAGGGAAGGCTTTTCTCTGTGATCATTGTAAAATATAAAAACATAAATAAGTTTTTTGTGGTGCTTCAGGTACTGGTGTAGTCTTCAGGGATATCTCTTAATAAAATAGGTCTCTCACTGCTGACAGCCTGCTGAGTGACTCGGAGCGTGTAATACTGAAGTGGCTTTACATCTTGGAAGAAGCTTCTGGTTTAAGCTACCTTTTAGCAAAGAGCTCTTTCTCTCTAGGCTTTTATGTCAATTTCATACTGTTCCTTGGGTTTAGGAAGTCAAAACAACTAAAACAACAACAAAAACCCCACGTGCACAAAAAACAAAACAACCCCCCTTCCCTACCTCTCCCCCACTGACAACTCTAAACTGACATTCGTTTTAAAGAGGTGCTTTTTAATGATATGAGTGTTTACTTCATGACTTTAAAAAGTTCCTTCTTTAATTTCTGTGAAGGGTTCAGGGTCTGAGGAGAAGAAATTATATACTGTTATATCTGTAAAAACATTGGACAATAGAGTACATACTTAATGTCAGATTTTGCCTGTGTGAACCTCCTACTCCCTTAAGCACACCCCATTAGACCTCTGCCTGGTAGGGACTTTTGCATATGCATCTCTAACTCTTTAGGCCTGTTCTCACAGAAACTCATCCCATTAGCTGCTGCTTTTTGTTCTTATTATTCCTCCCACTTCTCTTCCTCATTGCTTTCTCACCCAGTGTGCAGTCCAACCTGCTGACTGATGTTCCTCTTCCAACAAATTAGTGTTTTTGATGCTAGAATCTTTTTACTTCCCTTTCCTTGTTTTTATTTTTTTCATAATTAGATTTTTTTTTTTTTTTTTTTTTTTTTTTTCTCCCCTGCACATGCTGCATGTTCAACTCTCTTTGATAATCTCACTGGTCTCTGAATAAACAGATTAATCTTCTCACTCCATTCCAATATATGTGTATACAAGAACTGATTATCTCCTGTACCTTGCTAGCTCTGACCAGCCTTTCTGTCCAGGGCAGGGTTAGATTTGCTGTCAGGTCACTGAGTGCATCAGCACATTCTGTCACCTCTCTTTTTAAGCAGTTTGGCTGCCTGGGCCAAGAGCTATGACATTTGTTATCACCTTATGGTATATTTTTAATTGGGTATTACTTGCTGGATGTTAGCTCCAGGGCTGCTGGTGACTTGAGTTTCCCTAATGGGAATCCTTTTTTTTTTTTTTTTTTTTCTTTTTTTTTCTGGTGACAGTGCACCAAGGACACACTTGATTGTGCAGGTTCCAAGCAGACCTCCAGGATGTGGCTGTTTAAAGGGGAAAACACAACTCAGAACTCAGATCTGAAGGGTCCATCACTGGATATGCTAAGCTCACAACTTCCCTCTTAGTCTTTAGCTTGAAGACATTTTGTGATCTGAAGTCAAAAATGATCAGCAACATATGATAAAAGATGATCTCTTAGGTAACATGATCCAAATCTTTGCAGCAGTTTGCTTAAAACCAGTGTTTTGGACTTCACTGTTAAAGTCTTATGAAGTCTGAAAAAACAGGTTGAGTGTATGAGTCCATGTAAGCATTGAGCTTTATAGCAGCAGTCTGGAGACATGAAAGTGGGCAGTGAAGCTGTTTTACCACCAACAAAGTATTAAAAAGCATCGTTTTAAAATTTCTTCCTCGCTGACCTCATTCTGCTCTTGGGCAGCATGAAAACATGTACTGCTCAGTATTTAAAGACATCTGCTGTCCTTGGGCATGGCTGCTTTTGTGTGTAAAGTATCAGATGATTCAATGTCCAGCTCCATTGAAAAAGAACACAAGTGTGGAGCATTGAATGGGCCCTTTTGTTACTTCTATCCCATTTGCTAGTTTACAAGAGACTGTGTGTAGATCCTGATACCTTCCTATCTGGCAGGATGGTTTTGAGGAGCTCAGACATGACAGTGATTCAACCCATTAAGCAGACAGATAAATTGTAGAACTGATGTTACAGCATTTCTCACTCTAGAGAGTTGCTTTCTGTATGTGTTTTTTTTTTTTTTTTTTTTTTTTTGATCTTGATTAATACTAATTGGTATAGGATTGCCTCTGAAAATACTGTTCTATGAGGGAAACTGATTTCTGTTTTTACAGGAGCTAATATTTATGAAAAACCATAATGCAAAGCAGCCCTATGTAAATGATGAAATAGGCCATTTTCTTCTGTTGTGAATTGTTTGTGTCTGTCTGTATATTGTTTTCCTTGATACATTGAATTGTAACTCCCACACCTGCAACTTACACTATGTTTTAAACCATTTCAGAAATAATGAATGGCTAGAAGAGATCACACTTTTAATGAAATGCCATTATTAGATGAGTGTTATAGAAGGTTTTTTTGTTTGTTTTTGTTTTTTCCTCTCCAGTTTTCTTTCAGTCAGTATACTAAATATTCCCTTATGAAGAATCCCACTGCTTATTTATACAGAAGGGTTGTTTCATTTGTGGTCTGGCCCTATTTGGAAAAGGAATCCCCCTGCATATGTTCCCCAAAGTTTCCCTTTCTCTTTCAGCATGTATTACAATTACATAAAATTAAAAGCAGACATCTTAGATCTCAGTAAACATAACCAGAAGATAAATTCATCTTAATAGCTGGCTAGGACACTAAAGTCACAATTCACATATTATTTTTGTCAGCAGCATGTTCAAACTACCAAGGCTCTTCAAAATCACAGCTGTGATATCTACAATAAATGAACTACAGGAAAGCTGCAGTTAGGTCATACTGCCTTGTCACTGCAGATGAAACAAATGATAGTAGCATTACTGCCTACTGTTTCTGCAGTGTGTTTTGTTCACTAAAAACAATTGTAATGATTAATGGTGTCATAATAATGTATGCTGAATGCCTTTCTTCCTGCTCTGGGTGACTGGCTTAGGTAATGAGCATGATGGGGGTAGACCAAGCTCAGCTGGAGCAGTTTGGTCCCTGTTTGTGGTGGGCGAGTACAGAGACAGGTGATGGAATTGGCTGGGAGGGGAGGATGGGAAATTGGCTAGGACCAGGTGGTTTTTGGGGGCTAGATGGGGAAGGGGAAGTTTTCTGAATGAACCAGGTGGAAATGCTAAGGCCAGCATTCTGCTTTTCGGTGGGGAGGAAGAAATGCTCCAGGCTATCTATGTACAATTATATATGTCTTTATGAGTGGAAAGTCTCCAGAGTTACACATTGTCAGTCATCCCTGCTGGTCAAGGGGAGGTGTTAAAATTAGACGACTGGCTAGAAGACTATTAGGAAATCAGTTTGGGCACTTCACTGTGTTTTAGCAATCTAATTCTTAGAATAACTGTTATGGGGCTTGCTGCCAATTATTTCAAACAGCTTGAAAAATGCTTCTGCCTAGGGTAAATACAATCAACCTGAGAAGAACTCAAACTGCTGCTTCAGAGCACTTGCATAAACATACGTTCCGCATCTACAATTACGTGTTTTACAGAACAAAATTTATTTTAAGTGCTATTAATGGTTTGGAAGGCTTACACTACCCTCCTGCATGCACAGGCTATTTGACCACAGGTGTCTGATTCAGAAGGTCTGCAAAACATCTACTTGCATGTTTGCAAGCAGTCAAGGAACAAATTGTTTGATAATGCTGTTACGAACCTAGGCCATATGTGATGAAGTAACAGAAGCCAGGAACAAAGAAGAGTATTTTGTGTGCTAAGTGATTGCAATAGGAGGTAACTTGATGAGCAAAATGCACAGAAGTCTTAAAATTATGCCTCATGTTAAAGGTAAGAGATTGTTTTTATGTTGGCTCATCTTTTTTTTTTTTTTTTTTTTTTTTTTTTTTGGGTGATTTTTTTTTTTTTTTTTTTTTTTTTTTTGCTTTGGCTGAAGTGGTTTGTCTTAGCTTGAGGGATATGTAGAGGAATTCCCTCCCTAGCCCTGGGAGCTGTGTTGGTAGGTAAGCTGGCTCATGCTACTTGCAGTCTGTCTCTAGCTGCAGCCAGTTGATGGGACCAACTTTGGGGCAAAAAAGCTCAATGCTGAAAGGCACTGCAGACTTAATCTCAGGATTCAAAGGAAGGAAAAGGGAAAACTCTGAAAAGATGTGTCATAGGTAAAAAGAACTCCTCTCTTACTCTGGGCAGGTAACCAAAAAATACCAGTACTGTGTCTTAATATAGTATAGTATAGTGTCATGCATGTGAATTTTGTTGGCTGTACTATTGCACCATTCAAGGATCTGTAGCATAGACTTAATTTTCTGTCTGCAGAAATTCTTAGGTGTATAAATCCCTACATAATGTGAATGAACTCTGTTTTAAAACAGAGTTCATTGTCCCAGCTGTCTTGTCTGGAAGGCTGATCCAGATTTTCATGTAGACAAGCATAAAGTTAAGTTTTTTTCTTCCAACTTCCAATTTTGGTTGATTCATAAAATACTGTAAAATGTACAAAAGACAAAACAAATACAAATTTGAACATATAAAAATAGTACAGAATAAGATGAATGGATTCTTATCATGTAGATGCTAATTGATCAATAGTGTTAGTTTTGAGTAGGCACTCATGAAAAACCAAGACACTTGTTAAAAGAATCACTCCAAGTTACCATTACTAGTGTATGATCTCTCAATTTTAATGCAGTTTTGTAGTTAAGATATTTCTGATGTCCTGTCTATAACTAGCATATTTATTTTTTTAGATAATCTTTTATTTGGGAGGAAGAAGGAGCTAGATTTATAAAGGACACAGTCAAGACACAGCTGTCATTTGACTGCAAAAACTTGAAATTGTTCCCAAACAGTGCTTAAAATAGATTTATAATCAAACAAATGCAACTAATCTGTTCCTGTGACACTGACAAATTACAAAGGTTTACAATCCACACCTCCCTCAAGTCTACATCTGATAAGCTTGCAGAGACTAAACACAAAAGTTTACCCAAGGAATATCAAACTGCAAGAGATGCTGAAGGGGTGTGGGGAGAGCAGGAGGGGTAAACTGGTGGTGTCTCCTTCGCGAGATGCAACGAAACCAAAGCAGCTCAATTCTACACCAGAAGCTATATAATTTAAAACTACGTCAGGAAAGGATTGTTATATCTGACTTAAGTCTCTGTAGAAGAGCCTTGCCAAAGAAAGAAGAGGTTCAAACAGAATTGGAACATGTAGAGACGTGAGCTCTAATCATAACTGTTTACTCCTTCAGAACCTTTATGCCATCTACTCTCCTCAGTATTTCTGTGGTGAAAGACACTAATGGTATTCTGAACTCTTACCCATGTGATTTCTGAAGACAATGGTTGCAAAGTCTTTTGATTAAAACTAGCACTAACTAAACAACATCATTGCTGCCCCTGGGACATGTACAAGTAGATGCATTGATGGTAGGAGGAGGCGCACATCTAAGGGTACTAGGCAACCAGAGCCTTGTAAGGAAAAGTTCATCTGAAAATCAAAGAATTTTACATAAGAATTATGGATTCAAATTCACAGAAAGCTGGAGAATAACTTGTTGCATACAAAATTGATATCTGAAATACTGGAATGAAATACTTGCACTGAAAAGAAATGCTATGCAGGAATTTCTTGCAGGTTTTTTTGAAGGAGTAATGTAAATAAAGACTATTTGCTCATTAGCATGGAAGCTAAGCAAAGAAGAGATGGGATCCAGCAAATATCAAATGTCAGAAACCCCTTATATAAAAGCCATCAAAGCAGCAATATTATCTTCTTGTAGTATGTCATATGTGCATCTTGGTTGATGAACAGCTAATTAATCTCATAGTCTAGAAGCTTTAAAAAAAAAAAAAAAAGACAACACAAAACAGCAAAACAGCCTGGATGAGCAATCTTTACACCTGAATACATTGTAAAATTAAGTGTTTTTTTTTTTTTTTTTTTTTTTTTTTTCAGATCCATGCACAGCCAGGCATCCTTTATGCTTAGTGTGGTGTTTGATTCTCATATTATTCTTCCATTAAATGCACTTTGTTTTTCAAAGTTTTTTTATGATAACTATTCTGTGAATCAGCTGCAATGATCTTTATACTGTATTCAGTGTCCAAGGCAAACTAAATCTGTAACCAAGAATATTTTTTACTGTAAAGGGTCCTTTTACTTGGTTAACTTATCACAGCCTTTCAAGTTGTATGTAATGCAGGAGGACCAAGATCTTAAAACTATTTTAATCTACCCATTTAAAAGTAGTAGTTTCTACTTCTAATGATATTAAATTCACCAATATGATCTCTTCCAGGGAAGAGATTAATTTTGTTAAATGTAGATATATGCGATGCCAATATCTATTAAATATATATTTTTGCCTTCCATTTATATTCAGTAGCCCTTCTAGGGTGCAGTGTTTTGTATCTGAAAATTAAACTTTTCAGAGGTGAGAGGATTTTTTTTTTTTTAGTCTTTCTTTTCATTGGCTATAATGAGAATGTAGGATGCCCTGGTCAGACGTAAACATCTAAGTTACCTATGAAAATCTTGCTGCAAACAATGGCACCAATTGATACAACTTCATAAAACCAAATATTTTGTGTGTTCTAAAGTGGATCAGCAGTACCACTTGGAAAATCTCACCTACTAAAACTAGTTCTGCATGTACGCATCCTCTAAGAACGTGGGAATAGGGCAATTCCTTTATAATGTACTTAAATCCAGAACCCACCCAGCAGTGATGTTGCTAGGTGGCTCATATCATTGGCATGGACATTGACTGAAGCCTACTGCAGGAGCTGAATATCTGAGATTCTCTGTTGGGGTTGGGTGGACCTTCACAGCTCAGACCAAAGAGAACAGACCTGTGCACAGCAGCAACTCTTTATGACAATCAAGAGCCATTAGAAATGAAGTCTTTTATGGGCTCTTTATTTGTTCCAGGAGTCTTCAGTTGCTGAGCATCACTGTAGTTACCAGAGTCCTGGAAGATGTGTCCCTTGATGCATCTTTCTCGAAGGTATATGTTAAACTAAAATACAAAATCTACATTATTTAGTTAGGCTATGTCTCAAGTGGGAACTTTATGAAGAGGATGTAGTTCTTTCCTGAGCTATACACAGTATTCACAGCTCTGTGCCAAATATGAAACTGCTATGAGTTGACTACTATTTTATCATCTTGAAAATTTAATTTTCAAATGAGAATAAGAGAACTTAAACCCAGCTCTCTGAGGGCTTTTCATCTTTCTGCTCCCTATTCTCCCTTTTCCCTGTTCATCTATTGAAGAGTGAAAAAGGGACCAGAAGAGTAGAAGTCATTAGGATATTAATCCAGCATGTTAGCATTATTACCAATTAGCAGTTGAAACAATTATTATTGCAAAAGACTGTGTAGTCTGGTTTGATGTGTCAAGGTTGTAAAATTAGAGCTAGTGTACTTGGAAAATAAAGCAAAAGAATTATTCATCTTAAATTCCTCCTGCTGGTATACTGCAGTTTCTGACTCCACGTCCTTCCAGGGTGGTAGAGACCACTTCTCTAAGCACAACATTAAAATAAAACCTAAAATCCCATGACCACTTCTGGTTGCAAGTTTGAAATGTTAGCCCCACTTTTATTTCTCTTTGTATTGAAGACTAGGGCAAATATAATCTAAATTACAGTTAGAGGAGCCATAGTTGAAACAGTGCCACACACCAGCTCTGATAAACCGGAGGTGAAAAAGCATAAAGATATTCTTTTCCCCTTGCCAGAATCTTGTAATTAGTGTTTCCAGCTCATAACAGTAGTAGTAGTGCACAGGTTAAATGATTTAACAGCTAATAAAATAGTATGTCCAAACTGTCTGGTACAGATAGAAAGTTAATCAAGTTCTTGCTTGATTTTCTTAAACATGTATCAGATGATACATGTTCACAAGAACAAAGACCTGTTCTTGTGAAATTTGTGTAGGAATGGTGTAGTATTTAAAACTCCAAGGGAAATTTGAAGATCCTGTCCTATAAGTGTGTTGAAGTTCATAATTTAATGCAGTGCCATGAGAGAAATGTAAGGTACTGGTGCTCATCAAAGTGAAAAGTTTAGGTCTTTATTTATGCATTTAGATACACTATTAATGTGTTATGTGGATCCAACAACAAAAAGTGCTTTATCTTTTTCTCTGAATATGTGAGACTCAGACAGCACTGAGAACTACATGGCAGTGGATTAAAAACAAGATTTTTCACAGTAAAATACGTATCAGACAAGCAAGGGTATGTCAGGACAGGACTGGAGTTAAAGTAGAAGAGGTAAACTCTAGGTGAGTGGTGCATTGATGCTTTGTGTTTGGATGACTCCCTGCTGCTTCTCCTTGATGCCTCTTCTGCAAACTAATGTTTACTCTCATCCTGTTTCTGGGACGAGCTGGCTATAAGGAGCAGAGAAAACCCTGCCACAGGGGATGGAAGAGTTCAATCTTTATTTTCATGGGGTTAGACATGAGGCATGCAGCTTGCTCTGGGTATGGCCCCTGTGCTTAGGGCAGTCCTAGCACCACCTCAGCAGCTCCTGTGTCCTTGTGCCACCCCTCAGGATTTTAGTTGTTAAAGTAATTTTATACTTAGAGAATGTTGCAGAAGGGTGGAAGAAAACTGCAAAGACCTGCAGTGGATTTGGAGAGCCTAAAGACATTTGAAAATAATTGAATCAAAACATGACCACCTCGAGGTCCGTTCCTTAAAGGTTTTGTTATTGACCATTTATCTGAGAACTAGACACACAGATGGCACTAATCCCCCCTCCGAATGTATACTGTAGTATAAACATTCAATTCAAATAATATATTACAATAAATAACATACAAGTTTCCCACAAAGTTCAGTCTCTCTGTACTAAAAATGATGTATTCATTTATTAATATTTAATGTTTCTGCTGTGTAAGCTCCAGTGGTAGTTTTCTGTAGGCAATTTGTCTTTTATTTACAGGCATGTATAATTGTACATGACAGCAGGAACATAAAAATATTTGCAGATAAATATTACTCAAAAATAAAATCTCACCAATTTAAAAATATTCAAGGATGTTGAGGGATATATTTTAAATGTTAACTAAAGAGCAGCTAAACATTTTTCAAATAGTCCCATCTGGTGCAGCTGTAAATAACAATCTGTCTGCTTTAAACCATCTTTTGTTGACTATGTTAGCAAATGTTAGGATTATTTGCTATTAACTGACAATTTCATCTTAAAGTACATTCATAAAGTTCCTCAGTGTTGACAGAGTACGTATATCATTTCTTGCAGATTGATATAGTACTGAGAGAATCTTTGTGCAAACTTATTTAAAGCACTTCATCTTTATGTTTGAAGATATTGATTTGGATAGAGTTAGAGATATTTATCACCATCTTTACTTTGATCTTCCTTTCTGCAAAAAGGCAATAAGCTGAAAAATTCATGCATCTGGAGAAGCAGGGAAGGCAGTTTCATTTGCCACTGGGAGTAATCACTTTGGCACAAAAGATTGGCTGACTTCTGGATGTGAGTGGGTACAACATCAATGTCTTGCAGACATTACGTATCACCTAGCGGTCTTTCATCAAAGGATAATTTACATTTACAGGTGTTTCCTTTCTTCTAGGCAACTGGTGTGTAATATGATTATAATCATTATTATGAAAAACTGTTATCAGTACAATAAAAGTAGGTAATGATTACAAATACCAGTATATGTTACTCCATATGAAAAAAGAAAAATGGGGGGGGGGGGATTTCAGTCAGCTCTTCTTGACAAACTCTTGAATTTTAATATGAGACAGGCAGAGATTCCCAACTTGTTTCAAATTAAAATCAACCTTGGCACTTGGCCCATTGGTTTGGACATAACATTCTTTACCATAAGATAATTGTTCCAAAGCTGGAAATGTAGTTGCTAAAATACACTTTGTTTATTAAAGAATAAAACTGAATGAATTTTCTCTTCCCAAGCCCTGAAAACTTTTGTCCCTGAAAATATTTTTTCATGGAGTTTAGTAAAGTGAAGGTGCTACAAGTTTATAGAAAAGGGCAGAGTGAAATACAAGTGAAAGACAGCATCACTCAGTCCCAGGTACTTCAAAAATTGTGCTGAAAAGTGACTTTCTCTAGCATCTCCCACTCCAATGTAAAATTGCCACCTACTTGTTATGTTATTTATGTGTATTCAAAATTATAGTTACTAGCTTACTTTTAAAGCTGGTGTTTTAACTGCTTGCTTTGGTATGCAAGCCCACCAGAGGAGATGTGCTGACAGCAAACCAGATCCAATGCTTTCTTGTTTAACTTAAAAAAAAAAAAAAAAATGCTGACAGGAAATAAAATGCCCAAGTGTCAGTGAATCAATTTGGCCAGAGGATTCTTCGTTAACAGCAATTATGCATGAGAAGAACTTTGCTTGATTGTCAGCTTGAGTTTGTAGAGCTGGGAGATTGCAGAAAACAAAACAAGTTTAACTTGCAAATAATGTATACTTGACACAGGAATAACTGACAGACAAGAATTTATAAAGTTCCTGCCTGCTGCTTTTATGGCCACTTTATAGGCAGAGCTATCATTTATATGGAAGGAAAAAGCACTACCATGCTCTCCTGCTGGTTTCATTGTGATTGAGTAAAATCTAGTTAGAATGGGATGCTCAGGTCCAGAACCCCTTCAAAAGCAATGTAGTAAAACCTGTTGACAAACTGTCCCTTCTGTGAAGCAGGAGTGCAGAAAAAATAGCTTTAACATAAGTGGCTTAGAGTCTGTGAAGTTGACAGAGTTAAGATTTTTTTTAAGCAGATGAATAAGAATTTTCTTAAAGTTGAATCTTTATTCCCATTTGAATAACTGGTCTAATATAAGCAGGAAGAACTTCATATGGAGACTGTGAAAACAAACAAACAAAACCACCCAAACCCCTCCTGCACGTGGGATCTAAGGATAACAACATCCTGGCATCCCTCCAGAGCCCTTCTACATTTCAGCTAGGGAAGAAGTGAAGCGGGTGCTCCTGGGCTTTGCAGAATCCCCCACTCTCTTGTTTCTCTTTTTAACTCGGGTTTGTAGAGGTTTTCCAAATGTTGCTCAAATACCTCAAGCTGATCTTCTGAGGACGAGAAAAAATATACTAGCAAATTTTATTTCCAATGTTTTAAAAAAGAAAGTCTGTCATCAAACTGAATTGCATAACTATATATCAATTTCTGTAAAGGCAAAATGCATTTAAAGGAGTCAGTAGAAAAGGGAATTGGTTTTAGGAACAAATGACTGTTATATGGAGTCCAATTGAAATGTATGTTTGTACTGCAGGGTTTTTTTCTGTGTTTTCAAGAATGAAGGAAGTTAGATTTGACTAAAAGGAGGAATTACAGAACTGGAATTTATGATACATATATTTGCAATTGCTACTTAATAAGATACATTCAGAAGTAGTGAACATGTAATATACTCTGAAAATAGTAGACATTGCAGAAAATTGCATGGCATGGGATTAAATTGGATTTAGAGCCATCCATTACTCACTGGAAATGAACTTAAAAGAAGATGATACAGCTTGGCATACAAAATAATTACTTTAAATGTGTATATGCAGTAAAAGGTTGTGTTAGCATGTGTGCAACAGCTTCAGTGACCTTGGCTGGTAGGGGATGGGGGAATTTTGCCTTCAGACTACTGCAGGCTAATTGGCACTACACTCCAGTTTTCCAAAAATACAATATTCAACATTACTCTGTTTGCAGATTTTTTTTCCTCTTAGACTGTTTCAAGGTTTTTTAATAAGAAACCTTAGAGTAAGTTTGTGAAATATCATGTGCTTTAAACAAGTATATATTGGTGCAAAAGCAGAAAGGAATTTACCAAGGTGGTGTGTCATTGGCAAAAAAAACCACCATCTAAACGTCTGAACAATTCACAAACAAAACATGTACTTAGGTTTACTTAAACCTGTTGAGGTAATATCCCACTTGCTCCAAACCTGAAAAGTATATAAGTAATTATCTGAAAAGTCTTGGGCCTTCTTTTCTGTTATGTTTCAATAGTATCAATAGTTTGTTTTGGCTTTGACAGACTTTGAATCAATTCTGCTAAAGTTTTAAGGTAATGGATTGAGGGGAAATCCTTGGTTGCTTTTACTTAAACGTGTGTCTGCTCTGGGTGGCTTGGATGCAGTCGATTACATGAGTGGGGAGCCATTGAGGAAATTCAGCTGTTAGAGAAGGCAGGGCATGGCTTCTCCATTTTCTCTTTCAGCTCAAGGAAAAACTGTCAGAAGTGGAAAAGTGCACACTGTGCTGATTTGTCCAAAATAAAACTCTGTTTTGTGAGAGAATATGTACCTTTTGTAGGGAGTTTGTCAGTGTGTGTACACATATATTTTGCTGGAGTGAGACATATGCAAACGGAAGGTAGCTAAGCTGACTGATAATATTAATGTGGCAAAAGATTGTTACTCTATGCTGGAATATTAGGCACAGTGAAACATCTAGGACATCATGGATGAATCACAGAGACCTGATTAGAGAGAAACGGATAGGAAAAAAGGACTCGAAATGCTCTTTCTTCTACCTGCCTCAGGCAAATTTGTCACTAAACCCTTTTTCCAGACTGTGATCAGTCTCCATTTCTAACTAGTTTTGTGCCAGTTACTCTCTTTGGAAGATTGTTCCCAAACTTCGTTGCCTTGAAGGTAGAAGCATTTTTCTAACTTCAGGATGTTTGCTCTTATGTCAAAATTACCCTTTAGCTGTTTTCTTTCTTTATTTTTTTAAATTTTTTCTTCCCTTCTCTGGTTTTTACTTCAGTGATATGTTTGCAGACAGAACAGAACCCTTGTCCTTCTCTCAGCCATTATTTTGGCAAGCTGAAACAGTCTTTCATCAACCTCTTTGCAATTGTATAGTCATTAAAGTCTTGTTCTTTCAGAATTCTGCTGTGAAAATTATTTGGTCTCAAAAGACCAAATAAGCTCCTTAACAATCCCCCTAACCTGATTCCTGTTAGCCATTCTGCCTTTTGTTCCATGTTCAACATCTCCTTTGATTTGAAAGGAGGCAGAGTATTTACTTAGTTTTTTGTTGTACGTAGATTATCTTTAATCTGTTCCATTTTTTCTTGCATAGCAACTCTGTTTTCCTGCATTTGTTTTAATATCCCTTGCAAAGCCTAGTTTTCACTGTATGTCTGCATTTCTTCATCTCTAACACTCAGCTCTCATGGCTGCTCAGTACTTTCTTGGTTCTGCATACCTAGCATGTTTGTGTTGCCACTGCAATCTGTGTTGCCATTTTACTGGGCAAGCCTATTTACACATTTAAAATAGCAATTTCATATTTAGACAAGGAAAACACACTTCCTAAATGCAGCACTATACTGTACTTCCAGATCAGGTTACTTTAGCCCCTTGCTTTTCCTATCTTGAAAGAAGTTCTTACAAGACAGACACAACAGTTTACTTGCTTAGCATTGTCAAGTATCCCATCTTGCATGTATACGTTGGCCTCCAAATTATATTTTGGGTGAAATACCCATTTGTCCTCTATAAAGATTTATGTAACTTGGGTTGCTGGTCATGTATATTTCTGCATTCTCTCCCAAGTGGTGATCAAAATAAGCTTTTCTATTACTCCATGGATAAAATTTATGGACTGTGTTGAAATTATATAAAATTCTTTCTATGGTAATTCTGAAGGAAAATACAACAGTAAGGTTAGTTTCCTCATGGTAGACATAATTTTTGATAGTGTGGTGTAAAATGAACGCTAAACAGAATTTCCATAATAACAAACTTTTATAAGGATGACAGTGAATTAAACTCATATATATTTTATGCTGTCATACAGGTCTTGAGATCTCCTTTGTATCTGTTTTATTTTTTTCTTATTCTCTCCCTATTCCCACACTTTTCAAAACACCTCCTTATTTCATGTTGTCTTTTGTAGCCTTCCATCATGTTTCTCTTTTATTTCCTCGAACTGCCTCTTTTCCTTATTCCTGTTTAACTCCTACTTGCCAAGTAATTTCTTGCTTCACCTGATTGCCTGAATAACACTAAGCCATTTTTGTTGTGAATATTTTACAACAGGCAACTTTGAGCACCACAAGGTCTCTTGCCATCTCAGCACTGAGGGAGAGGAAGCTGTCCTTTGCAGCATCTGTTGCCTAGCAATCTGTTTCTCAGGTGTCTTTAGCTGTGTGGCATTGTGATCAAAGCTTCAAAGGCAAGTGGAAAGGAAAATAAAAATGGGCTTGACAAACACTGCAATCAAAGTGTAGCACTTGCTGCAACGTGACAGTGAATAGATGCCAGCAAAGCTTTATGCCCTATGTGCCATTATGTACAAAAGGTTTCACCCGTTTTGCTAAGTGCCTTGTGTTCTTTGGAAGATACAAAGCAGTTGTTACCATTTTGCAGCTCTCCACTGGATGGTATCACATGACTCTGTTCAAGACTCAAGGTAATATCACTCAGCCTTGATTTCCAAGCCACTGAGTGGTTTTTTTTTTTTTTTTTTTTTTTTTTTTTTTTTTAAACATCACGACAGACAGTTTTATTAACCATCAGGCTGGATTCTTTACAACAGCCAAGGACCAGGAGTAGTGTGTTTCCTACAGGACAAAGCTAATGTGGATGAGATGGAGCACCCTGAGAAGCTCTGCAGTTTCTCACTCAGTCGTTACTCAGAGCCATGGAGCCAGGCATTGCTTTGCATGTAACAGACCATCTGTGTGACCCATTTGAGCCATTTCACAACACAGCAAATAGCCCAAACTGGCCCTGGCTAAAGGTGTGAAAGTTCCCCATATTGACCATATTGTGCTCAAGCTTAAAATAGGTATAAAAGAAACCTTATGAAATACAGCTTTATTAATACAGATGATGCCCAGGTTCTTGAGATGTCTGGCTTACTTTTATTCACACCATGAAGATCATAGAATCACAGAATCATTCAGGTTGGAAAAGACCTCTAAGATCATCTACTCCAGCCTTTAACCTAGCACTGCCAAGTCCACCACTAGAAGATGTATTAACTAGCTAAAGTCATCACTGAGCAAAATTAGATGGAGTGATTAGTACCATTCATGATGTTAGAGGGAAACCAAACATATCTCAGTGAGACCACCTGGATACAAACAATATCGGAATTAACACAGCATAGTCCCAGCCTACTGTGGCATTTATACATTTTTATTTTTTAAAATCTTTTTAGCTTAGGTATGTAAGTCCTATTAATTTTTGGTTAAGTGTTTGATTAAGTGTTTAAATAAACTAGGGATTCATATTAGTGTTTTATCTGTGAAGTGACCCCCCAAATAGAAGCACAGATTGTTCTCTGTTATTCAGAAATTTTATTCTGCTTATGATACCAAAAAAAAAAAAAGATCTAGGGATAACAATAAGTAAATCACACTAAAGACATAAAATTCTCAGAAATCTATAAAGGTCAGGGAACAACAGGAAAAAAAACAATATTTATAATCTCTTGTCTTTCTTTAGGGTTCACAAAATAAAGGAGTTCATTGGCCCATCTTTTAGAAGCATAACAGGAAAATGCAGTAGAAGTACAGATGATTTCAACCTGCGCTCAAATTTACTGCACCACCAGAGGGTTAAGCAGGTAAATCTATTTCCCAGCTAGGCGACTGCTGAGTGATTCTCTTGACTGTGATTTTGGAACTTCACAATGGCATTTTTGTTTGCTGCAGTGTTGGCAGGTGAGCAAAATCTACACCCCACTGCTTCTCCCCATCCTGCTATTTTGAGAGTTAGAAGATTGTAGTTATTTGTCATAATTTTATTTATGACATTTCGTGAAACAAGATTTTCAGGGAATGGGGTTGTTAGCAACAGTCCTCACCCACCTCCACAATTCCCGTGTTTTCAGACTTTAGTCATTCTAGAGTGCAGTTGTGCTTTCTGTTGAAATTCTTTATTTACTACTGAGACAACCTTTTATAATAAGCATAGTAGTCAGATGCTTTGCTGACTAGAGGAGAGAGATGGAATTAAAGAGTTGATTTGCCATGAACTTTTCCTTAACCTCCTGAGCTTGAAAGAACAGTTTTTCTGTCTGTTTCATGTCAAGTTTTCTCAGAAAGGTGTTTCTTATATGATGCTGTATTAAAAGGCATAGGTTTTCAGCAGCAAGGCAAGGGAATTTCTACAGAAGTAACAGGTATAGGACTTTTGGTCTGAAGGTATTTTCTTTTGCAAGTCTGGAGGGATGGAAGCATGAGATGGTGAGGGTGGAATTGAAAGCCCCACTGAACATTGTTCTGCTTTTGGACTTCCTTCTCTTGCTCCTACAAAATATATTGTATAGATCAATAAAGGAGTGAAGATTTTCCCTTACTTTTAAAGCATTCATTTTCATTGTTTTGAAGGCCTGCCTATGAGAACAAGTTATTA
The DNA here is from genome assembly GCA_011074415.1 of Stictonetta naevosa. Taxonomy (NCBI): domain Eukaryota; kingdom Metazoa; phylum Chordata; class Aves; order Anseriformes; family Anatidae; genus Stictonetta; species Stictonetta naevosa. Next base: position 93,796,563 of record CM021697.1, read on the forward strand.
GAAATTATGGTTTTGTTTGAAAACTTCTGTACAGTAACTAACAGCCAAAGTTGGTCATTTCTCACTACTCTCTTAGATCTGTGCAGCAGTGTGTCTGACACCACAGCACAACACCAGAGGTTAGCTTCATAATATTCTCTCCTGTCACAGGTCAAAAAGCAATTTGAGGTGTTTTCTTTTTCTTTTCCCCAAATCTTGGTTTGAAACTGTACAATAAACTCTGGGAATGCTGGGACTGGGGAGTAGCAGAAGCTAAAATCAGTTGTATTATTCACCTGTATTTTGCAAACTTTTCCCATTTTCAAGCTGTTGTCAGCCAACAGGGAGGAAAAGTGATTCTGTGAGATCCCTCATGACCTCATGATGGAGATGCTGCTGTCTGTATTTGCAATTGCACAGCCAGGTGGCTTGTGAAGACCCAGTTGCTTTGTCAGTTTGCACAAAGGAGGATGAAATCTAAGGAGATAATTTTGTTGAATTCTACCTGCACCAAATGAACTTCCAGTAGCTCAGCTCCCTGGGTTCAGAAAAGCAGTATTCGTTTTCAGGAAAGGTCTGATGCAGCATGAGGATATACAACAACAAGGCTAAGTGTGAATAGAATATCCCCCAGCTGAATTTTGGGCCCTTTTAACAGCCCACGTTCCCTGTGGCTGGAGCCCTGCTCCCTGGCAGAGCTGGCTGGGCAGGGCTGGGCATGCCACTGCTGTCCTGGAAAGCAAATTTCATCCTCTGCATTGCTGCTTTATGATATCTTTCACTAGCTAGGCGAAGATTTCAGCTGTGCTTTTGGTGCTTGCAGGGGAGTGTGGTTTTGAAAGGTTGAAAGAAGAAAGGCTGGTGCATAATGCAGGGCCGGAGGTAGCCGAGCAAGACTTGTTTGCTGGGTTTTGCACAGTGGCTGTGGCAGCAAGAGACACAATTATTGGCAGGCAAAAGATCTTCGGAGATGCTTTACATAGCCAGAGAAGCTGCCTCCAGCACCTTTAGTTAATTGTGATGCCTAGCGGATCAGAAATGCCTTGTCCCCCTAGTTTTCAGAACTGAATTTTTATTATTCCTTTTTAATGCTTATCCAGTGTTTCTGCATATTTAGAGCATGGATGGTTTTACAGAAGGGTGTTGAATTTGTCAACAACAGCTCAAACATAATAAACAGTACAAGCTTTAGGGCACTGGAACATTGGACCCATCAGAAATGGTCCAACCATTTAATTGAAAGTAACAGTGTGGATGTGAAAAACTTTAAAACTATCAAATTCATACTAATGTTTGTTATTCCTTCCACAAGAAAATGTGATTTACTTACTAAAAGATTTTTTTTTCCTCTCAGTACTGAAGAAAAAGGGGAGGCTGTTTCATACAGGAGGGAAAGTGACAGTCCCAGCTTACACTGCCAAGTGGTGTACTGCCTGTGCTTTGCTTGCCATGAGGGGCAGGGCTTCTCTAAAGAAGGGTAGAGGGTAACAGTACAGTACTAAAATATTTCCCATCTTCTGTTTCCATACAATTTCCAGAACCCTTTTCTGTGTGTCCCTGTGTTTTATGACACTTCATGATCTCCTCTTTCTACAAGGCCTTCCCACACTTTCTTTTCCTGGTCCCTAACCAGACTTTGTGTTCTTATTCTGCCACTCCATTTCCAGTTTCTGACCAGGAAATCTGTCAGGTGTGGTGGGATATTGCTGGGACAGAGCAGAGGTGGTGGTGGAGCTGGGGGAAGGAGTTAAAACTGGAGAGCAGGGAGCTTTGCAGCACAACACAATAGTTATTGTGCTAATTCCTGTCTCTATGGCAACAATAATGCAATGTTTTTCCCTCTCCACTTCCCATGGTCTCCTCCTGGGTTCAGCCTGTAGATCTGCAGGGCATGGCTGTTGGCCACCCCTTTGTTCAGCACAGGGACTTTGGAGGGTGTCTGTGCAACTCTGAATTGGTGGAAGGGCTGCTGGGAAATTAGAGAGAGGCGGAGAAACAACTAGGAACCTCTTTGTGCATATCCCTATGGAGATGGATAGATGCTATCGTGAGGTTTTCCACCAAAGAACAAAAAGGGTCTCATTAAAATGGCGATGGGAGCTGGTGCTATAGGCAGTAATGTTTTTATTAGTATTGTGGCAGAGATCCTGTCAGAATTAGAACAATATTACTAATATAGGTGACCCCTCAGAAAGACACTCTTGCCCTTGAATGCATCATTTTTACTTCAAATTTTATATTATTGAAGGTTTGTACAAACTGCATAGCAAAAATAGACTTCTGCAATAACTTCTCTGAAATATAGCATTTGTTTGAGGCTGTGATTAAAGCAAATTGAATACCTTAAAATCTCCATGCATCTTTAAATTACTTTCTTTGGATAATATATCTTATAAAAGCTGAAGGTAGCTGAAAGCTCAGAGCATTGTTCAAACAGTGAAGCAGAGTACTATCTCAATTGCATTTTCTCCTATGCCTGCTATCTTGGTAACTATGCTTGCATTATAAGATTTTTTTTTTTTTTTTTTTTTTTTTTTAATCATTGAGGTACCATCATACTGGGTGAGATAGGGTGATTACTTGGGAGCAAAGAGACTTTCTGATATTCCATAAATGCAAGTGTTCCCAGGTGCGTTTCTTGTGGCTTGACACTGCTGTGCCATTTGGATAATGCCAGAGGGCAAACTTTGGAAAGGTGTAAGAAGCACCAAGAGGGAGAAGAAAATGTTAGAAAATGCTGTTGTGACATATGGTGAGATGGTAGGCTGTTCTCAGATGGAGACAAGTTGAAGAGCTTTACTTCTTCAGTCTGGAGAGCTTCTTGAGAACAAGCTGGGAGCAAACGCACTTAGGAAGCTGCAGAGCAGCTTTCATCTGAACTCCAACTACTGGCAGAAAAATGTTAGTCAGCAGCTCTCTGGGTAGCTGTATTAAAGCTGAACAAGTTCTGCTGGCAGTTTTGGTTTGCCAGGGCTTCTGGCATAAAGATCTGCCAGGAGCTCTGGCTGGAATTCATCATGCCTTGGCTGAGAAACGTTAGAGCTGGCCACAAGATGTGGGAGAACAACAGTGGCTTTCCTAGCAAACCAACAGCACTGGTGGAGCCAAACCATTGGAGCCTGCGCTGAGTTTTCTGTCAGTGGTCCTTGACTTAGCTTGCAGTAGTGGAGCATCCAGATGCTGCCCTCTTGGCTACTGGTCCTGCTGGACGTATAGCACCATGTATAGTGCCTTTATGGCAAGTAGCACTTTTTTTTTTTTTTTTTTTTTTTTTCTTGGTAGATCTTTTTGAGGGTTTGCTGAGGTTTTGGCTAAGATGACTGTTGCAGCCTTGAAAAAGGTATGTAGATCTGCAACTGGAATGCATCCAGCTATGCAGCAACATTTAAAGTGGAAATGACACCTGGCCACCTGACAGAAATAGTAAGTTCCCAGGAAAACTGAGAGTTCAATGATGGAAAGCTGCAGGAAAGTTAATTCAAAATACAGATGTATTCATTTTTTGCCTTACCATCTGACTGAAGTTAAGTAGACAAGCCATTTTTAAGCATGTGTTCCATTTCACCAAAGGTACATGCTTATTACATAGATGTTTTCCTATCCCCCAACTTTTTTTGGAGGTAAACCTGAGTGTCTTTTACTTCTTCCACTCCCTTCTGTCCACACTTTCTGCCATCTTTCAATCATAAATGTAAGTCTTAATACCCACATTAGAGACCTTTCTTTCCCCACACATTCAGAGCCTGCTGCGTACATGTAGCTTCCAAAGCACTGAGTGGGCTTGATGTACCATCAGGCTGGAACGTGTTAGGAGCTAATTCTGGGATGTGTGAGTGCAGGAATTGTCATGGGAACACAGCTGATAATCAAGAAAGATAAAAGTTCCAGTAGGAAAACAGATTATGGGAGCTTTCTGTGATGTTGCTTGAAACATCCTTAGAGAGATAATGATTTTGAAATTATTTCAAAGGAGACACCATGCAATGGAAATCCCTGATAAAGCAAATCACCAGTAATAAATAAGAAAGGACACTTAAAATCATTTTTTTTTCTAGTTATACAAGGACATAAAACTGTCAATCTTCTAGACCCTATTAATGCAATAAAATCTGGGGAGTTATCTTCCCCTGAATGAAAATCTGCTAATTAACATTTTTTTTTTTTTTTTTTTAAATAATCTCACTCTTATTTTGGTGAGAGAAAAGGAAGGGTTGAATTAGCCTGCTGCATTACCAGCCACCAGTCTTTTAATCCAGTTTCCTAGGGAAATGGTCCTTACAAGATCGTGCTGTCTGTCAGTCCCCATGTGTTCCTTAGAAGTCATTGCCTGGTTTTAACTACATTTGCAGAGAGATCAAGAGTTCCTATACGCTTCATGAAAACATACTGCCAAATAGATACAAGGCAAACCCCTGCTAATGGAAAGGCCACAGCATGAGTTCAACCTATTATTAGACATCAGAGAATCTGTAGGAGCAAACAGAAAGACTGAAAACTGTTGTAGGAACAAAAGCTACAGAAAAGCAAGCTTCAAAAGGTTCACTGCTCAAAGAACTTGTTGGGAGTTGCGATACTAAGCTCTGTATGCTCTCTTCTAACCCATTTGGGGCCTCCTATAATTAAACTGTCAACATTTCTGTGACGAAAAGCTGTATTCAAAGTCAGCAATCAGTTGACATTACTGCATATGGGGAAGGCAGAAGCCTTGGAAGGGTCTGCAGAACCAACTGTGAATGTCTTGTGTCACCTTACCAGGATGGAATAGCTGCAAAACTGAATTGCATTTCCCAGTTCTTATCCTTTATACTTATGCCTGGCTACAGGTGAAGTCAGGGACACATCTCTGATGTGGAGGCCTCCAAAACCGCATGCCTTGTTTAGAGCTTGATTGAGTGACTTTGCATGTTCTTGTACCAAGATCGCAGACTGAGTAACCTTGAGCCAGAAGCCACAGAGAAGTTTGTCGCAGGAAGATCAGCAGAGGATGAAATGAAGTGGGAACCCTCTGTGCCACAGGCTAGAGGTGACTCTTGTGTGCTGTGCTGTGGGAAGGGGCAGCTTCAGGCTCTCCACAGGGTTTTATACTGTCCTCTTTCATACGGTCTCTGCCCTTCCTCCCTCCTCAGACCAGCTGTAATTCCTGTTTATGCGTTTTGATTGCACTACAGCATATCAGATACCCCAGAACTGACCATTACACCAATGCTTTTGAAGTGATTTTCAGCTTATCCTAGTGCAAGACGCTGTATTACAAGCTTGGCTACCAAAGTGGCTTGCTACCTTCCCTTTTAGCAATCATAAGAAATGTCCAGAAATGCTCTGAATTAGTTGCTAACAGCCTAGATTGCAGTTCTGATTGCACAAAAGATATTGTTTTGTAATGACTTACATCATTTGATTTATTCTTTTATAGTCTCTGTGAGGTTTTTAGCCAGGTACTTTGTCCCCAGATAGTGCTCTGTAAAGACTGAACTTCTGCAATCCATTAACATTTCCACTGGCCCAAAAATGTTACTTCTGTTTCCCTGCTCTAGATGAGCAGCCACCAGGCACTGCCCCAAAATACAGCCCAGCTCCTGCCATCTTGCTGAGGAAGAACCAGCCTGAAGCCCACTCACAGATGGTGTGGAGCATGTTCTCCAAGGCAAAGGGGCTGCACAACATTTAGCATTACCAGGAAGAGAAGGAAACTTCAGAATCAGCAGATCCCTCACAGGCCTTGTGCTGTCCTCTTGCAGGATGCAGAAGCAGCTTTTGTACCTCTGTTAGCTTGGCTTCCTCAACGTGGTGCAAGGAAGGAGGCAGTTTCTCAGGCAGTCTGATGCAATCAGTGTTTTCTTAGACGAGACTCCTGCCTTCAAAACTTCCTCACAAGCAGAGCTGTAGTCAGCAGTGAGCATAAAATGGTGGTGCTGGCTTGTGTGCATGTGCCTGAGAGTTGGCAAGTTAACAGTTGGACAGCCTGTTCAGATAAGGTTTTGCTTTTACCGTCACTTCCCACGTAGAGCCCGGTGCCACAGTCTGTGCTACAGCCTCCTTGTTATCATGCTGGAGAACTTGAAAAGCAGCGACTGCACTGGAAATATTTTTATCTTTCCCATTGATTCGTTTGTGTGTTTACCTGGTTCTGATAGGGACACTTCTACATTCCATTGATTCCTCCAGTCATATATGTAAAACGGCATTAAAAAAATAAAAGACAAGCACATGTGCACACGTGCTCACTGACTACTTAGATGTAACTGGGAATTTAAATTGCAAACAAATAGTAAGAGTAACTATCTGGATAACTTTCCAACAGGCAGAAACACCTTCTGAATTACCTTCTTAGTTCCTTCCTACAGCACATTATCATCACTTCAATCTAAATTGAATTGAATCTAAGCCAGTTTACTGCAACAAATGAGATGCTCTCCTGTAGATGCTCTGGTCTGAAAGCTAGGTGTGACACTGCTCACTCTTAGAGGCATCAAATGGGAGTGGTGAGGACAGATGTGTGTAGTTCCCTTCCCTACAGAGGAGCACTGATCCTCACTTTCAGGGTAGGTTCTGGAAGGAGTGGAAGATATGAAGAATGGTGTATTTTTGTCCCGTTCCTCCCCCTTCTTCACCCTCAATATAGAGGACTTGTTATCCCCTGGTGGGGAGGTATCTGTTCCTGGGAAGAGCAGTTCTGCCTACAGGGTCTCTCCATTCCTCCAGGGTATTTCTTTATTGCAGTTCAGCTCTTTCAGAGTTGGTGACTGTTGAAGGCAGAAAAAGGAGAGTCTGAAGAAACAGGCCACCAAATGTTTTTCTTACTGAAGGCAAGAGCAGTACTTCTTGATCCTTACATTCATTGATTCCTACAACTCTTTAAAAGGCAATGCATCTAGTGATAACATTTTCTTGACAGGTTTTGGTCCAAGAAATTTGTAATGGAATGAGAGGGGTATGATCTGTTCTCATTAGCACAGACAGGCTTTCTGTTTCAGACGGGACAAACAAGTCTGTATTTCCTTTCTTCTTTAATTACGTTGATTTATTAAAATAATTGTTCTTATGTTTTAATATCCCTGCAATTCTTTGAGTTCTTGGGTCAGTGAGTCATAGTTAGAACTGTACAAGAGCAAACTTTTTAAAAATTTATATATATATATATATAAAAGTAAGCAATTTATATATAAATGGCTTACTTTTCAGGCTGACCATGTAATTTTATCATTCATCAAATGATCCATGACTCTGTAGATTAAATGAATGAATTTCCAGCAGGTAAATTTGCTTGGGCTGAGCAGACAAAGCTTTATGTCAGGTTACTGCCAAAAAAGTCTACACAGTATTGTCTCAATAAAAAATGAAAGTAAAAATCAGTTAGTCACAGGTGTGCTACACATTAGATTAGCAGAAAAGGCATCATGAAATGATGATGTTGCAAAAGTAGTTCACTTGGAAAAAGGATACACAAGAGTTGGTTGCACCTAGAATATGTATTGCTTTTATGAAAAGAATTGGCAGAAAAAGTCAGAATCACATTTATAAGTGAAGTTATTTCTGATGAAATAAATCAGCTCCTGACGCTTACAGAGTTCCTTCCTGCATAGATGGTGTTTCAGCCTACATGTATTTTCAACAAATCTCTCTGCCAGTCTGCCTTTAACTTTGAAATTCAGTGTAACAGCATGGAACTATCTAGATTCCTGTGCTACTTCCAGCATGGTGCCTTACAGGTTTATTAAATAATAATAATAAAAAAAGATAAATGTATTTTTTCCCTCATTCTCTTTCGTGGTTACAAACCTCTTTTGCAGGTGCTGGAAGTTAGATTTTGGCAGATATCTGCATTGGGCTCAGAAAAATGTTATATAACTTCTCATCTTTCTGCTTTTTAATTCCATTTTAATATTTTTTTCTTCCAGCTAAATTCTGGCCAAATCTCTCTCTCTCTCTCTCTCTCTCTCTTTTTTTTTTTTTTTTTCTCCTTCTAATATTTCTCCAGTATTTCTGCATATTGTTTTTATGAATTTTCTGACTGAGACAGAGTTGAGCAATTTCTAAACCACCAGACGAAGTTGCAGTGGTCCTGGTAACTGTCTGTGTAGAGGTCACAAATTTAGCCTCACCACATTCCTGAGAAGTCACTGTCATTGCCATATTACTTGGGAAGATGAGAGATGAGCTTCCTGATCCTCCATATCATCCCTGGCTTTGACCATAGACAGCAGTCTACCACTCTCTCTGAATCAAAAAAAAACCCCACACAACTGAATGGCCATTCTTCCATCTTACAACTGGTCATACAACCAGTGAAAACCAGGTGAGAGCAGTCCTTTATGGAAGGGCAGCACTCAGTGCGAGTCCATAACAGAAAGCACTTGCCAAAGAGAATCAGGAATGATTCTCCTCTTTCTCCATCCATGTGTCAAGATGTGTCCAAACACAGCAGATAACTTGCAAGATGTTCTTGCAAGTGATTTACACGGCTGTGGCACAGACATTGAGATTGTAGTGTATGGTTTTTCCCTTGGTTTTCATATGTTGCATCAGATAGTCTTCACAGATAGGTCCTGAGAAAGATTAATTTAATGGGATTTTCTGCAGAATGAGTATTAGATTTCTTTTTGGTTGTTGTTCCAAATTGTCAAAAATATGTTTCCCTATTCATTTGGACATAAACACAAAAACATTGGATGTTGCATGTCTTGATTTTCTTTTATTATTCACTTTTACCCCAGCAGAGATCAGCTCTGCCTGTGCTGGGGAAAAGTAAAGCAGCTCCAAGCTTGGGCGTCTGCACACCTAACAACACATGGTTCTGGTTTCTTCAACCTTTCCACTTGCAGCTTACATGGGGAAAAATGTCCTTTGAACCAGGACATAGAAACCTTAAAGAGTGCCCTAGAAAGATGCTTAGAGAGCCATTCCTTATGCTGTTGCATGGCTCCCAGTCTGTCTGAGAACAGCAAGAACAGGAGAACTAAAGTGCAGCGTCCTCCCCTGTTGTACATGAGGATAGAGCTTTCTACTGGAGGCTGCAAGAAGGAAATCCCCCAAAGAGCAAGAAGCTGCACGTGAAATGTGCTCTCCAATTGCTGAATTATTAGGAAAACAGAAATACTGTCATCCTTTTGTAACTATCTTATTTGCTGTATCAAAACTGTTAGGAAAAAAAAAAAAAAAAAAAAAAGCATCTCTATGCTCATTTTTTTTTCCCAAAACTTTTTTTTTTTTTTTTTTTTTTTTTTCCCCCCCTGGTAAAACTACTTGGATGTATTCGGAAACAATTTTACCAATTTAAATTGCAGTGTTTCAGCAAATACATGGTTCACCACAAATATCATTTCCTCAGCTCTATCGGTTACAGTTGTTCTTCAATGTTAGTTCTTCAGAACATGAATGCAGATACCTCTGGGTAAACTTTTTTTTTTTTTTTTTGGAATCTTCTGTGTTCACAGAGCAATACAGAGATCATTAAGTCACTGAAAACAGCATGGGGAACAAGAGTGATTTCCCTAAATGTATCATGGATGCTGGACTTTTTATGCTGCAACTTTATATATTATTTAAACTGTTCAATGGAGAATATAAATCTTAGTGTCAGAGTAGGAAGATGCAGGGAAGTTTGTGATGCATCCATGACAGACACAAGGTAATCAAAACCAACTTTCCTTCTGAAAATAAAAAAGCTCTGAAAAGCTCTCCACAACAGTACAATATACCTTTAAATGTCAGAGATAAATTCAGAACTGCCATGAAGAAAATACAGTAGAGTTGTGAGAGGGCTTATGTTTCCTGCATAAATCTTGACTTCATTGCTAGTTTGCACCCATTCTCCAAAAAGAGAACAAGGCGACAAATTCCCTTCCCACTTGGCATCGTTTCCTTTCCATTCTTAGTTTAACTGTATTTTATGTGTTTTCTCTAGTTTTCTAGCATTTTATAACAAAGCATTTAAAAGGTAAGTCTTCCATAGAGCTATTTCTTTGATTTTCAGAATACCCGAATTTGTTCTATTTTTGCTCAAGTGCTATCAGCAGGAAAAAAAACAAAACAAAACAACAACAACAAAAAAACACCACCCAACAACAACCAACATTTGTACTCTAGTTTCTTGTAAAGCCATTGAATGTCTTATTTTAAAAATGGTTTGTGGTTGTTTGTTTTGTTTTGCTTTGACTTTTGCTTAATTTAGCAGAACTTCACCTTTTCACCTAACATGAATATTTCTTTAAAATACAAAGCATCAGTAAATAAGCCTGGAGATTCTTAAATAACTTAAGCTCCCTTCGGTATATGAAATAAATCACAGAGTTACAGGGCATAATTTTCATCATGATGCCCAGAATTCCACAAGTTTTTGCTCCAATTATCAACCTTAATGTAAGCAGATATGATGGTCCAAGAGCTGAAAAGACCTCCCGTGGGAAGGATGACAGTGGGATGCACTAGAAACAGAGTAGGCAATGCAAAAGAGCAGATGTATTGATGCTGAGCAAAAACATTATAAAAGCTGTAAAAAAAGACCCTTAAAAATACCTTTATTAAAACAATTAGTGTAATGTGTTATTTATCAGAAATAATTTGGTTCTGTAAAAACAAATATCCTCATGTCTGATAAGTATATGTACATGTACCCAAAAATCTGTTATTTTCTCCATAACAGAATGGGTTCCTGGTACTGCCGCATGGACACTGAAACCAGAGAGGCTGCTTTGGCTGAGACATGTTCTTCCCTTGGGAGGCTCAGCTGAGACTACATGATTTATTTCTGAAAAACAGAAGCCTGCCTTTTTTTGAAAAAAAAAAAAGTCTCCAGGCTTGAGGTAAGATGATTAAATCAGAAGGTAAGCTCTCTCTGTACCCTGTCAAAATCCTAGTATTGTGCACTGCAAAATGGCCCAGCTATTTTCCCGAAGAAGTAAAAGTAAACGTTTTTTCCTCATGAAGCTTAAGACTTGACACACCATGGAGCTGCATTCACAGAGTAGTACTGCCATATAGCTACTTGCTATTGCCATGCTTCATGCAATCACCTTATTACTTGTGCTGAAAAAGTGGGAGAAACTGAAAAGAATTCACTCAGCCAGGTCAAATCTTCTCAGCAAAGAAGGCAGAAATGAATTCTGCTGCCACAGGGGTGACAGTCTAGGCTGCACCCGCTGTGGAAATGGTTCAGACAGAGGGGATGATTCAGGCAGAGCCCTAATGCGTTGGATTTGCAGTTCCTGGAGATGTCTTCTCTTTCTAGCAGCTGCTCATCTTTATTGTGTGTGCTCTGGCTCATTGCAGCAACTCTGATTTAACAGAACATCATTGTAAGCAAAGAAGGTCCCTGTCCATTGCAGTCTGCTGCCCTAGCATCGTTCTCTCCTGCCTGTGGTTAAAGCCTATGACCAAATCCAGGCAGCTTCAGTGGTTTTACTTCTGTTCTGAGTCTTCTGTGCTTCACGTGATCTCTCTTTAAGTCCCCCTCACAAACACACAGACCTAATAGTTTTAACCACAAGGCTAGTCTTTGAATTCTTGGCAAAGCAGAAGTCTAAAAGGACAAGTTGTATTTATATATGATTAAAGATTAAGTAATGTTGTCCTTGTTTCACCATCTAGCCCGACAGTTCTCCACTGCCACGGGCTGGGACGAGCTCTAGTTTAACAGTGGAGTTCATAGAATCATAGAATGGCTTGGGTTGGAAGGGACCTTAAAGATCATTTAACTCCAACCCCCTGCCATGGGCAGGGATGCCAGCCACTAGATCAGGCTGGCCAAGGCCCCATCCAGCCTGGCCTTGAACACCTCCAGGTATGGGGCATCCACAGCTTCTCTGGGCAGCCTGTTCCAGTGCCTTACAACCCTTACAGTGAAGGCTTTCCTCATAATGTCTAGTTTAAATCTATCCTCTTTTAGTTTAAGACAATTCCCCCTTGTCCTATCATAATCTACCTGAGTAACTAATCCTTCTCCATCTTTTTTATAAGACCCCTTTAAGTAATGAAAGGTCACAATGAGGTCTTCCTGGAGACTTCTCTTCTCCAGGCTGTACATCCCCAGCTCTCTCAGCCTATCTTCATAGGAGAGGTGCTCCAGCCCTCTGATCATCTTTGTGGCCCTCCTCTGGACTCACTCTAACAGGTCCACATCTTTCTTCTGCTAGGGCCCCAGACCTGGACGCAGTACTCACTTCTCCAGCCTGTCCAGGACCCTTTGAATGGCATCTCTTCCTTAGATAGATAGAGATATCCTATAGATATCTTACCCTTTCCTATGTGTGGAGATAGTCAAATCCCCTTGAAATGTTGGTACATGGGTTGCTGCGTCCATTTCCACCCCTCCACTCTGCCAGATGCACAAGTGGTCTTTGTCTCTGGCTGGGTGCAGGAGCAGCGCTGCCAACCAGTGATGAAGCAAGAAACAAACGGATAAAATTCACAATCAGACAAGAAACGTTTAGATGTGGAAGGAAATAGCAGAATGTTTTCAAAACTGCATAGTTCAAATCTTTGTTTTAGTGTCCCTCAGTTAACATTTTCATTTTTCTATTTTTGCTAAAGCACATTTCACATTTTGTACCTCAACAAAGTGCTCTTACCTAGTCAATGGAGTTTGAGGGCTGCTCTTGTGAGTGACAGCTCCTCCCACTCTTCTTTCTTCTCACCCTCTTTGGTTTCATAACCTAGCCTTTTTCTTATGCTTTCTCCCCTTTTCCCACCAGTACCCAAGGAAGAAACTGTTTAAATATTCAGAAGTACGGCTCACAGCAGGATGTTTTATTATATAGCCCTGAAAATGTGCAAGCTGTGTTTTCCTCTTTTCTTTTTAAAAACTAAGTTGTTACATTCAGAATTTTGCTGGTTGTCATTAATGATTGATATGCTTTTTCTAACTTTTTCCCCAACTTTCAAAATTAGAAATTAATGACTGTTTTTCTGAGATTAAACATCATGCTTTAGACAGAAATCTTTAATATAACCATTGATGTGCACCATTGAGACAGTAGCTGATTATGAAGGATATCTAAAAAAAAAAAAAAAAAATCTTACCATGTCTAACATCTGGTTCTCTTCATTCATATTTTCCACACTTTTCTGATACTTTTATATTAAAAACAGGTGAAGATTCAGTCAGCTATTATGCATCCTTCCTTCCTTCCCCACTCCCCCTTAAGAGAGATTTAGTAGTTTGAAGTGACTAAAATGATTAAATGTGGTCTGCTTATTTCTTAGATGTAGCTATATATAACAAAAGATGTGTGTCATTAGCCTAAGAAACTGCCAAGAGCCAGTAAATGGTTTCAGTGCAAGATCAAGGATGAGGCTAATGAACAGCAAACTTTACTTGTTACCTGAGAGTAGAGAAATGAAACGCAAGTGTACTAAAGAGAGATAATTAAGGAATGCCATCATGGTAAACCTGCACTCTGTGTGAGTTTGTGTTGGCCAAGCTGTGAGGTTCTGAAATAGCAGACAAAAGTTTACGAAAGCAAGTAAAGCTAGTTTCCATTTTAATGCTTGCTTTTCCTGATGGTGTTATCAGTTACATGTCCAGCAGCTATGGATGACAGCGTAATAGGTCATCTTAAATAAGATATACACACAGAGCTGCTGATCAAATATCACATAAATAAGTGGATGAGACATTTGTTTTTTAGATGGTTACAGTAGATTAAGAATTCCACAATAAATATATAAATTCCTGTCACAATATCATGTACACAGAGCTCAGACTTGTTCACTAGGGACTGTGCAATTGCTTCACCTGAGAGCAACTCTTTTCTAGAAAAGTGTCAGCTTTTGGAAAGCTCCTATTCTTTGCTCTTACTATGGGATTTGGAAAGCCCATCACATAATGATACCTGCTGCCAGTAGCAGATTCTGTGCTGAAGCCCTCTTTCCTTGTCTTTCCTTACTAGCTATGTACAAAAATAAGTCTATTTTCTAGTTCAAATCTACCTTTACAGATGGTTCAAAGTGCCATTGACTTTTATGCCAAAATCTAATGGAGACATCTTAGGCTGCTCATCTTCTTCATTTTGTCATCAGTCTCTCAGTAACTGGCTGGCCCTACTGGCCCTAGTGAAGAGAGCTTTGTCTACTTTCCCCAAGGAGATAACTTGGTGTCACTAGGCCATTGTAGAAATTTGAAATGAAAAAAAAAAAAAAAAAAAAAAAGGGCCCTGTGCCCCCAGTACATGTTAATCCCCATTTAGTGCAGTGGGAGCAGCTGTGCTCACACTTCAAGGCACCTAACAAAGGTCTCTGTGACTCAAAGAGATTATTACTTTTTTTTAGAGGTTTTATGGTTCAAAACAGCTCCAGTGGAATGAAGGACTTAATAGCATAATACCAGGGGGGAGATAGGTTGTGTGTTTGTAGATACAGCAGCAGGGTTTGTGAGCCATTAAGGGTAGAAGGTCTGCTGGGAATGCACTGGAGCAAACTATGTAGGACAGAAAGATCCAGATCTGGGTATGGTCTCAGGTATTGTGCTTATTTGAAATGGTCTCCTCAGCAAATAAGTTCCAGATCCCTACCTGCCTTTGTCTTAATGGGAACTGGTGGTTTGCTCCAAAATGTTTCAATTTGTCAACAAATTAACATTGATGCAGTTTGGATGATTAGAAGATAGGGACTTAAGAACAAATCAGGGAAGTGACAGTGTAGACATACCCACAGGTACTCATTAGTAATAGAAAGTAGTTCTTTATTCTAAACATAAACATCCTAAAATATTAACTAAAAAAAAACCCACAAAACAACAACAAAAATCTGCCAGCAACAACAAAAACAAAACCAGCAAAAAATAGTCACCCTAGGCTTTTAGTCTAGATGAAAGGAAACATACATTTCATCTTTCCCAAAACAGCAGGGACCTTTTTTGCCACTGGCAACTGTCAGTCTTCAGGTAATTTCATAATAAGTCCTGCAGTACAGTCCTTGAGAAGAGTGAGGGTTGGCTGGAAGAAAAAAATCAAAAGCCTTCAGTAAAAGGAAGAGTGAGAATGAGCTTAATTTATAACCCTAATGTAAAAATTCTTTGTGCAGAGGAGATGGTAATGATGCCATTGTGTTGGGCAAGCCCAATATAGAAGATTGTTTATGTAGATACAAGTGTTAGAGAGGACAGAATGTGAGTTATTTCCCTAAGAAAGATATAAACTGCCTTAAATGCAGCCTTTATAGAGACTTAAATGATATTAGACTCCTAAAGTTTGAATTCCCTGTTTTCTTGAACAGATAATTGTATTATTTACTTGTTTTATCTGGTGTGTTTGGATTTTTTCAATGTTACTGAAAAATGTCAGTATCACTGTCTGCTCCTGGCTGTCCTCCCTGGGTGGGTGGCCCCTGGCCCTGGTTCATCCCCTCACGACATCTGGACTGTCAGTGGACCCCATTATCATCCCCTGGTTCTGTCTGCCTAGACCCTGTGGGCCTGTGTCCCCTTGGTTGAGGCAGCACCTGTGTTGGGGTCACCTCAGCTCCCTGCACACTCCCCTTGCACAGAAGCCCTGCTCTCACTGTTCGTCACATGCCTAAATTCAGGATGTGGATGGCCATGTAGCAGTTTTTCAAAAACTATCTGCTGATTACATCATCTGGACATGAGTCAGCCCCGTGATGTCGTTGATGTATGTTGTCACAAATGTCTCTGACTGGTCAGTCATTTCTGATCTTCCATTCACCCTCTTGGTTGTTCGTGTCCAAGAGCATATTTGATACTCATTCTTTTGAGCTACATTTCTTATAAAAACTTCAAAGTCCAATTCCATTGTTCAACTTT
This sequence comes from Stictonetta naevosa, assembly GCA_011074415.1. Lineage (NCBI taxonomy): Eukaryota > Metazoa > Chordata > Aves > Anseriformes > Anatidae > Stictonetta > Stictonetta naevosa. Next base: position 93,812,299 of record CM021697.1, read on the forward strand.
TTTCATTCCTCCTCAACCTGGTATCACCTGCACACTTACCAAGTGTACAAGTAATTCCCCCTGCTAATCTGTTAATGAATAATTAAAAGTTAAGTGTTATTAAAATTTTAATTAAAACATTACACGACACCCGGGAGAGTCTCCTGGTCAACCACAAGTGGTACATGTCTTGCAATTTGACAGTAGTTGCAATAATGAATTATTAAGACCTATTTTCTAAGTAAAGTTTTCCAGCCAGTGGTACACACCCCTTCTTATATTTTCACCCGAGTCATATTTATTGCTTTGTGTCTGTGGCAAGTTAGAAGCTTGTTCCATAGTTACTGGGATTTAATGTAACAACAGCTGGAGGCATATATTATGATAACTGGCTGGGCTGTGTCTCTAAACAATACTGGATATGGTCCAAATTTGCCTATGTTCTCTGGTGGTTGTTGAGAGACCAACAAACCACAGCCTGAAATCTCTTCCAGAGATCATGTGTTAATAATAGATGTATTCATTTCAGTTCTCTCTTTTTGTTTCAGAGCCCTCCCTTCTCTTCAGTGGCTCAGTGACCAGTAGTCATCACAGTGAGATGGAAACTTGTACTCTGTGGGCTCCATCACTAATAGACTGGTTTGGCCAAGCCATGCTGATCTTTTATAATCTAGCACAACACTAAGGATGAGAGAATGAATATTGGTAGTT
>CM021697.1:93813088-93890250 GCA_011074415.1 Stictonetta naevosa
CCAAAGTTTTTTTTTATTTTTTTTTGGTTTTTATTCCCCCCCCCCCCCCCCCCCATTAAACTTCATAGATAGTCTTATGCTTAGTATGAATGAGCTGAATAGATTTAATGTTACCTAATCAAGAGTGTTTATGCCAGGTAAAAAAATGGAAATGCTTTCGTTTTCTTTCATAGGAAAGATCAATTCTTCTTCAGCAAAAGACCAAATTATGGCCCAACTCTATCTATCATAGAGACTAATGAATGTGGTTATGATACAGAGAAATCATCTGCACCTTACAGCTGGAAAATGCTTCTTTCTCATATACTACAGTGTACTACATATACTACAAGTATTATGCACACTGATTTCCCAACTAGGGGAAAAACAACAGCCACAATAACTACTGCTGCCCACAGTGAACATTTTTCAGTCAGGGCAGTGTCGGAGCATTTCATGAGAGTGCAATCAGAAGCAATCCAGGAATTCAGAAGACCAGGAATCAGACAGCTGAGGACAAGGAGAGCGTGGTCTGCCTGAAATCTAGCTGCTGTCAGGTGAGAAAGGTGGTGAGACTGGAAGGAAGAGGGAAGAGAGAAAATGCAATGTGATGCTGAAATCACACTATTGTGCTGACCCTAAGAGTGATTCACTGAGCTCCTCTGTCCTCCATCAGAGAAAGGAAGCAATAATCAGAGAACATTCAGAATTTCTGTCCGTGAAAAGGCCCAAGCCAAACGTTCTGCTCTCATCATTATGCTGCTATAGGAGCTAACTACAGACAGCTCTAGGAAGCAAGTGTTACTGTGGGCAAAAGGAATGAAATCTGGTTAAAATTAACTTTTGTTTCCACTACTGTGAGGGGAAAAAAAAAAAGAGAAGGGGCATTTGACTGTTATCTATTTGTCCAGAATTGTTATTGCAGATGTGACTATGTAGTTACACGTACAGTAGTTAAAGACTCATAAATTCTATTTTGAAGGTCAAAAGTCTCTAAAATTTATTATAGTTTTGATTGTGATTTATAGCTGCAGAGATAGGATGTTCTACTCAAGCCAAGGGAAGCTGCCAAATGCAACCACACTTCGATAGGCACAAAGTACCTTTTGGAGGAATTCCTGGTTTTGCTTTATCATAAAACATCCATCAAATTGTAATCACTTCATTGTTGCACAATAAGTAGCTTTTCTAGGTTAAGTAAGCCAGTTCAGTCTTTCTCACCTAATCTGTCCGAAATTTACGTAATGTCTGACCTTTCTGTGGTACTCTTAGTTCTCCTTTCTGCTCTCCTCTCCTCTTTTCCGACTGATCACGCTCCTAATGTTCCTTCATAATTCTTCACAAATATTACTCATTTTTATGGGTTTTGTATTTGACCTCTATGAAGTTGGTGTGTGTGTCTGTATCAGTATGCATATATATAACATATATACACAAGCAGGTAGCTAGATCACCTTCGCACCTCTTAGTGACAGTCTTGAGAGATTAAGCTCTGTATGCAATGAAATATTCCTTGTGGTGGAGAATGATTTTTCACTTGTTTAGCTCCTAAGGCATAATGGCTGTGTTTGCTAGTGGGCCAGCTGACTTGCTAATTCATGCTTGGATGTTTTGCCAACAAGCCTTTGTATTTTCCATCACCAACTAAAAACCAGTTCAGTCAAAGCCTGAAACAGTTGCACACTTATTGAACATAATGAAGTGATGGTTTTACCAAAATGCAGTGAATTATCCTCAGAAAGGCAATAGACTGTTTCTAGGGAGTAATAATCCAAAACTTTAATTGGGATGGCTGCTTCTTCATTGTGATAAGCCCTCAAAAACAACAAACCGACCAACCAAAAAAAAACCTTTCAAAGTCCAACTTGCATTTTGCCATTAAAAAGCCCTACTTAAATATATTCAAGAAGGCTACATGTTTGTATGCTGATGTAGGTTTTTTTTTTTTTCTTTCTTTCTTCTAATAGACAAAATCACAACTCGTACTTTATAGAAATCCTCTTGTTTGTTGATGAAGCCAGTGCATGGGAGTATTTAGGTTGAGCCTTTTGTGGTGCTTAGCTGCTGATACTTCATGGTAGAAAGAGCCACATTTGATATATAAAGCTAACTACTCAGGCTCCCTGCCTCTTTCCTGGCAGAGAAACTGCAAATGCACACACAGAGATGCACAGCTGTAAGAGTCAAACCTAGTTTTGTATCTCTACCACTTCTGAGTAAGCCTTCCAGATTATGATATGATACCCTCCAACTATAGGCAAGGGGAACTCAATAGTAATTAGTTCTTAGAGTGTCTTGCTCTGTCTAGTTTTCTGTACTCTTTGTGTTTTCTTCCTCCAGGAACTGAAGGAAAACTGATGACATGAAGAAAGTGTGAAGGAAATGACCAACAATTCTATTCTCATACTCCATCACTAATTTGTAAAAAGGAACATAATGAAAGTAATGCTTGAAATTAAAGACATATGAGACACATTCCCAATATTTTCTGTAGTATGTCCTGGTTTTAATTAAAATGTAAAGTGTACATACTGAAGGACTTGCTTTTCTGCCAGGAGCAGCTGCCTTGTGCAACCTTTCCCGCCGTGGACATCAAATGTCAACTGAAAAAAAAAAGTTTTGTTCTTGTATTGAAACTCATACAGTTGGAAACTTTATTGCAATTGGAAACATAATGTAGAAGTAGAGGGCAATATTATGTTTCACATGTAATTAGTTTGCAAAAAAATATAACCAAGGGACACATTTTTGATAGAATAACTTCACACAATATATGCAGAATAATGGATCACATTGATAGACCCTTCTTGCTAAATGCCATGACAAAGTAAATGAACATTTGTATAAAAATGCTATAATAGTTGAAGCTTGAATTAGAGAGTCTGTAACCTTTGTTTGTGATCATAAATTACAGAGAAATTCTGCAGGCAAAATAAATGCAACACTAATTTAAAAAAAAAATACAGCAACAACAAAAACCAACAAACCCACCAACATTAAAAGCCAACAGATACAACCTATTAAATAGTGAAAACATTATATTGTGTACCTAAGACTTATCACTTAGGATGCTATGGTACAAGTTGTCTCCAACAATTTCTGTAGTTATCTCACAGGTTAAATGGACACTCACATGTGGAGTTTGGTCATATAAAATACAAAGGTATAAAAAATGGTTTCAAATACTAAAGCTGACTAAAGTCAGTGTTTCTTTCATTCTGAAGCTACAAAGTTTTTTTCCGCTGTTTCTGGGTGAAGGGCTAATACTAGGAGCAAGCCACTGAATCTGGCAGGTCATAACAGTTTTTCCAATGAATAACTTGGGGCAAAAAAAAACATTATACTCTTCTAGATCCAATAACCTCAGTTGTAACTTCTAGCAGCTGTGCACCAGTAGGTTACAGTAGATTACAAAAGGGGTCTAAATTTTAATCACTTATGTCTTAAATGCTAAAATAGTGGTATGTCATTCTCAGATGTGGAACTGGTACAAAAAGCACTGAGCATCTGAGAGATGTCATGTGCAGTATGAGCCTTTTTGTGTGTGTCTGTAACCCCAGCTCAAGAGCAATCTCAGTATTGGGAAATCAAACTCTGCAAGCAAATAGTACCTCCTGCCCGTGTGTATTCGGTTAGCCCTTTCATTTGCTGTCTGGATAAAAACAAAACAAAACAACAAAAAAAACACAGGTAATTTGGAACTTGCAGAGGGGAAGGAAGGAAGGAGGAGGAAGACTGGACTTGAATATTTGTAGGTTTCACTAAAGCCAGTGAAAGACAGAAGCAAAAACCTTTGGGAAAAAATTAAAGCAACAGAAACTCTTTTTTTTTTTTTTCCTCAAGAAAGCAGAACTTCTGACTTACCTAAGAATCTATTTTAGTTCTTGTATTAAAATTTCACAATGGTTTGTGGTTCATTACTTTTTTTACTTTGTTGACTCTACAAACACTTCACTCTCCGTGATGAAAATGAAGAAACTTTCTGATATTTATGACACGCCAAAGATAGAAGGTGCTGTCTTGCCCATGAGTGTTTGATAATTATGAAGAGGCATAGGCTGGGGTACCAAGAGCAGTGTGCTTACAGTACCTTAAAGCAACCTGATGTAAAGGTCAATGCTGTACTCTTTGCAGTATTCAGACAGTAACATTCCTCTCTGAACAGCATTGTTGGCCAGTCACTTAAACATTCATCTCCTATGTGCATAAGAAACTGCGCTCCCTGCTTCCCAATTCCTCTTTAATGCAACACTGCAGGAAATTAATGTCTGGTGTCAGCACACAGCAGCACACAGGTCTAGGAAAAAAATACAAACTTTGCAGAAGATTTGTTTCTTGGGTCAACAGCTCTTAATATTTAGCAATCTAGAAATAAACAACTAACTTACATTCTATCCTGTTTTCAACAATAACAAGATAAATGACAGATGGACATAAGTTTTTGGAAGATGAATTCAAATATAATTGTAATGACAGCAAGCAACAGTTTAGAGCAGAAGCAAATGCTATGCATGTTGAAGGGTGTGTGGAATCCTCTTTCTCTTCTTTGACTACTGAGACTTGTCCTCAAGCTAAGGTTCCTAAAATAAGTGCCCAAGATTAAGTGTTGTAAATCTCTCCTTCTGCCTTTCCTTACCATTGTTTGTAGACTTCTGTGGCTCAAAAACTGGAATCACAAAATCTTGTGCTTGGCTGCTATTAGATGATTGGTATGTGTGCTTGTGCAGTAGCATATGTACCTGTATGCATAGGTAGGTAGATCAATACATAAATGACTTCTCAGGAAGCAAAGAAACAAGATCGATGAAGAGCTACAGTCTACACTAAGCTGAGTTTTTTCTGAGTTAAAACTTGGAAGTTTAGCTCATATTGTAGAGCTAAGTTCAGGTCAGTCATATTTACTAGCTATGAAACTGTTAATCTCATTTTCCCCTATTTTATGAGAATAAGAGAGGCTTTTTTCCATGTATATAGTAACATTTTTTTTTTTTCAATAACCTCTCATTTCAAATTTCCTCATGTAAACGTCTGCTGGGTTACTGCTCCAAGAACATCTAATAGTAGAAAGCATAAATATACATGAAATTATAATATCTGACAAAGCAAAGACATATAAAGTTGTTTTTTATAATGTGCAAAAAGCCTGGGGTGCCCAGTGTCATAAAGCATCCAACTTTATGAATGTATGTAATTAATACGTATAAAATTAATTCTCTCTCAAACAAAAGCCTACTGGATTAAGAAGCTATACAAATTATACAAACTGTGCAACTCATAGCATGTTTCAATAACTTAATTATAGGGCTGAGAAGTACCACTTGATTCGCTTTGGGTGACCTTGTCTTGGCAGGATCTACAAGTTAAATTAAGATGAAAAGAGATGACAGTTCACATGTTGATGTGATAAACTAAAAAGATTCATAGCCTACTTGGATTTTCAGATGTGAATGCCAGCATACAAAATCAATCAGCATAAAGGACTGCATGTGTGTAGCATACACATATCTATGTTGTCTTGGCATCAGCAAAAATTAAGCTAAGGAAAAGCAAAGTCAAAGGAATGCTGTCACATGAAATCTCATCTACGTTCAGGTTAATAAAACAAGTAAATGTATGTGCAAGGCTGATATAAACTGGGAAGGTTTCCATTCCTCAGTCCAACTTTAAGATAAAGCAGAAACTGAGTCCTGCTCTGTTAGAAACCCCAACGTTTCAAGTTCTCCAGCAGTACAAGAGAAGCTAATTAATGAAAACCAAAGGACAACGAAAAGAAGCCAGATAAGCCATAAATATCTACAGATATAAGCACACAGCAAGCCAGATAATGAAAAGTTAGCCAGATTTACCGTTTCAATTATCCAACTGGGTGGGTTGGTGGGGCTGGGATTTTTTGGGGGGGAAATGCCGGGAGCCGTTTCCACGAGAACCGGTTCGTGATCATCCACTCCAGCGCCGCGGAGCGCGAAGCAGCAGCCCCGGCTCCCCCCTCGCCAAAAAGGCGAAGAAAAAAAATAAGAAAAAAAATAAAAACCACGAAGAGGGGAGGGGAGGGAAGGGGAGGAGGCAGCCAGCGGCCGGGCAAACTCTACCGGCTGCGCTCCGGCGCCGCCCCGCCAGCTCCTCTCCCCCTCCCTGGCCCCGGAGCGCTGCGGGAGGCGGCTCCGCGGAGAGCCGCGGGGAGGAGCGGAGCGGAGCGGAGCGGAGCGGAGCCGCGGCCGCCAGGGGAGGGGAGCGGACTGCGGGCTGCGGTGCGGCGCGGCTCCACCCGCGGCTCCCGGGCTGTCCGCACCCGCCGAGCCGGCCCCGGTGGGCCCCGGGGTATCCCAGGTGGGATGGAGGGGCTGGCTGCGGGGTCGCCGTATTCTAGGTCCGCGCCTTGTGCCGGGGAAGGGGGTGGGAGGAGAAGGTCTGCATCAGCCGCCCATCTTCCGTGGAGTTTGGGCTCCTCCGGAGTGCATGCTCTTGTGTGAGGCTGTTCTCCTCCTCCGAAATGTTATGGCCAGGCTGCGAGGAAGAGTTGCCAGGCTGCGTGTGATGTGGCACAAGGGTGGACAAGGATGCACTCAGCGCTTCTGCAAAGGCTAAAGACCAGCTGGCAGAGCAGCGTGTTTGGACGGGGAGATTTTTGAAGTGAGTGATACCTTGCTGCTGCTCAGATGTGCTTGAGACGTAATCGACCTGCTGTCAGCTGCACACCTATTCCGTGCCTTTGCTCTCTCTCCTTGGTATGCAGCACTGGGCCTCCCAGCTCAACACATCCCAGTGGATGCTTCTAAGCCCATCATCCTGTAAACTGAGAGGTCACGGATAACCTAATTGCAAGCAGTACTTTCAGCTCCTTTTTCCAATGCTGTGTGCAATTTACTTTCCTCATGGATATTTACCTTGGTTCTGAGTGATCCTAGGTGCTAGTTAGTAAACCATATGTGCCCTCTTTTCAGCTCATGAGGTTTGTTTGCTTGGACCTCTGTTTATGCAAGTCTTTGTTTTGGTGAAAACGGCCCCTACATAACATTGCAAACTTTGATCCCACAAATACTGTAAAAAGGTGAATGTGCTAGAGGTTCTTTTATGCCTTTGGCTATTCAAAAAGGCAAAGGAAAACCTAAGTAGACAGCAGCTCTAACACCTACCTGCATCACACAGCCACATTGTAGTTACATTGGTCTCTTTAGAGGTGGTCTCCCTGGATCGTTTGATGTCTGCCAGGATCTGAGGATGCTGCTTAGGGCTGGTATTCTTCAAGCTTTTAAAGTTCCAGTTTTATGTGAATTGACTACCTTTTTTTTCTTTTGCAGGTTATGACACTACTGAATAAAGTCTTCTGCTCCCCCAGCTACCAGTCGTGTCTATCTCCTGGTGTTTGATTTAATGAACAAAGTTTTAATTATACCACAAGTGACTTAGAAATAGCAGAGGTTAAGCAAAACGTTCCTTTGTCCATTGCTGCTGATGAGTAAGAGCTGACCATGTGTGATTAACCTGTGTTCGCACTATCATTTGCTTCTGGCCTCAGATCAATGCCATTACAGTCGGTCTAGTGGGGGATGTGAAAGTGCCTCTCTAGAACCAATAATTGAGTATATGATTTACTGCAGCACCTATAAACCTTTTGCAAAGATTTTCTCCTAGGGAAAACTGACGGTGGCAGAAATTCTCTAGTGATTCCCAAAGCAGCGTGCAAGGGTACTGGTTGTCACAGTGTGCACAAGTAACGTCTCCAGTTTCTCCTTCAAATACCTCCTTAGGACCTCTTGCTTCCTGTGGTATGATTCCTGCGACACAGGTGGGAATTGCTCATTCCTACTTTGTGCTTTATGTGTTCTTTGGCCTTCAAAGCATAGCCCAGCATGAGATTGCACATTTGAGCAAAGCTGCCCCTACCCAGTGCAGCAGCACCTTGACCAGTGTGTGTGTCTCACAGCAATAGCTTTGATGGTAGCAAGAAGGGGCTGTTCTGTTTTGATTATAATAGGTAGCAATCTAAAGCTTATTTTTGAGAGTATATTTCTTGTTGTGTCCTTTTACGTAGGAGAAGTCACAGTGGGTCAGACACAAAGTTCTTCAAAGTCCATTATCTCCTCTCAGAGGAGAGCTGGTAGTCAGTATGGAGGAAAAGGGCATAAAACTGGGGCAAACACAGAGTGCCTTGTCCTGGTACACCCTCTCATCTTGCTGAAGCTTACACACTAGCCACTTTTTGAACACATTTATACTTTTGGTATCCACAGTGTCCTTCCAGCAAGCTGTTCCACAGTAGAGTTAGCTACTGGACTTAGAAAAAAGCCCTTCTTGTTTGCTTTAAAATTATGTTTTACTTTTTTTTTTTCTTCCTTCTGTTTCTGAGTGTCACACAAACAGCTGTAGCATTTTTTACTTAGCTTAAGTGATATTTTCATTAGATTAGATAAAGCTATTTAATCCCATCAGAAAAAAAAAATAAAAATAAAAATATTGTAGGCCAATGAACAGGTAATGGCTGCATACAGGGCCTTTGCATTTCCTAGAGGAAGAAGGCCCACACTGCTTATATACTTAGATCCCAAGGTTTTTGAGCCAGTCTTTTTGCTCTGAATTTCCATAGTGCCTATCTCATTAAAGTCTTGTTCTTGGACTTGGGCTGCAAGACACTGTGACAGCACAGATAATCATAATAAAGGATTGTTTGAATGGTTAGTAATAAGCAATTAAAACATTGGCCTGGTGGCTGGACTGTGGATGCAGAACACTGATGAGTTTTGTAACATAACTGCATGCATTTCTGTCCCTTTCTGAGCAACTTTATGCAGCAAAACATCTTTATTAGATGAAAAATAATGTAAAAACCAGATTCCTCAAATTCAAGACTGCACCCTATTTTGTTTCCAAAGAGTGTTCATCTCCAGCACTGAGATGGAAGTCCCAACTTCTTCCTTGAACAGTCAGAGTTAGTCACCACCATCTCAGAAATTTGTTCTGAGACAATTCTCCAAGTGTCTGTGGTCAGGAGAATTCCAAGGGGGATTTCTGTCCATTTTACCATAAACTCTCCACAGACTACATTAAATCAGAAATTATGGGTCTGAAGACATCAGGAAGGCTGTGGAAGATTGGCATGAGTGAGGGTCACTTGCCACTTCAGAAGACAGCCTTTCTCACCTCTTGCATCTTTCTCACCTCAGTGCATGCAGAGCCTGGGGAAGAGATGTGAGTTATGGAATTACTTGTTTACTGTGCATGCCAGCAGGCCCTTTACTGCACCTGAGCTCTGCTTCCCCAGGGCCAATGTGGTGGGTGAGGAGCTGGACTGTGAATCTGGTGTTGGGAGAGTTTGGGACAGGGAATCCTCATTTATCCCAGTATTTGAAGTTCCAGTACCCAGCTGTGAAGTCCAGGTTGTTTTTCTCTTTCTACCTCTGTGAAGAGTGCCCCACAACAATATTGATAAAAAAAAATATGATTTGGAGATGAGTTGTAAGCCACTGTCCTATGTAAACTCTCCTACCTGCTGAAAGCAAGAGACTTGATAAGTTTGAAAGTCTGGGGCTTTTTCATCATGTTTAAATCACGCTGGTGCAATAAATCAGGTGGACAATTTTCTCTCCTGTGAGAGATTACATTTGTCTGTGGGGTCTTATTTTTTTCTGAGATGTTTATTTCTTAAGGACATCAGCTGCTCCTTGCTGCTTGCCTTAGTTGTTCCTTGCTGCTTCATTGTTTCTCACTCAGTAGTTTCAAACTGGTAGCTGGGGTTTGCTGCCTGCCTTCTTTTCTCTCTTCCTGGACTGCATCCACAGGCCTGGAGATTAACGATGTAGAGATGCTGTGGGCTTTTTTTTTTTTTTTTTCTCACACACTTCCTCCTTGCCAGGCATGGGTTTGAAAAAAAAACAAAGGCAATACCAGACTTCTGCTCTGGAAGAGCATGTAGCATGCTGGCAAAGCTCTCAGTTCTGTGCTGCAGATGGATTAGGAAGGTAATGGATGGCTGGTACTCCCTTCTTCCCCCTCAGTTCAGGGTATGCCTGTACAGATTTACAGGGCTGTTTTTCCAATAATCAAAGTAAGATCTGAGCATGGAGATGAAATTACCATTGTAGTTTAAGTTTTATCATGTTCATGGGTGTGATGGCAGCCTGTGCCTCACACCTATCAGTCTGAGATGAGTTCAGAGGAGATCCCAGGCCAAACTCCACTATGGAAACTGGCTGCCTGTCGTAACAAGCTGCTATGTGCTTTAACTGGGTATTTGCTGCTCCTCCTGGTACCTCCTTGTTACCTTACCTCTGCTGTGCCATCCCACCATTGCCTGTCAGTATTAAGCCAGAGTAACACAGAAGAGTGCTAGTGAGTTTTTACAGAGTTTATGAAAGGTAAGTGTAAAAGCTGATGCTCAGTGTCTAAGGCCACACTGCCTTGGAGAAGAACCTCTTCCATGGCAGAGATTTATCAGGGCAGCAGCCCAGCATCACAGGGGTTTGAGAGCTCTAGTTGACCACCCCCTCCCTTTAAAAATCCCTGCAATCTTTTTCTGTCTTTTCTGAGCATACCTGACTTGTGCATATCCTGACTAGCTTTGTGTTCTTATGGGACACTTGAATCAGTGTGACAGTGAGATGCAGATCAGGCTCAGCTCAAGGACTGAACACCTCAGAGCAGTGCGCAGGGGCTTCATGAGTGGTTTGGTGGACAGGAGAGGTGAGAAGATGCTTGCTGAACCTGCAGTATGGCTGCCAGTGCTTGGCATCTGTCATCTTTGGGAGCTGTTGCTGAGTCCCAGGATGACCACAGGACTGATGCTTCACAGTCCTTGCCTTTTCTGCTTTGCTATAAATACCTACATGTTTGGGATGAAATATGACATGAGGATGCCTGAATAGCTTTGGTTAAATGACAGGGGTTATGATGTTATTATTTATATCACCATGTTTAAAGAGCAAGGAATTTAGCCTTGTTGACTCTGCCTTGCATAGCCGTCACCATGCTGTGCTTTGGTGTGCCCTTAATGAGGGTCAGTGGAGCAGGTCAGTGGGGGCATTGACAGACCATCTGTGGTATGCAATACCAGGTGCTCAGCATCTCTCAAAATCAGGCCATTTGTTTGCATCCTTTAATTAAAACACTCTCAGCTCCCTTGAAGTCTGACTATTAAGTGAGAATGAAGATTGCTACTTAGGAAAACAGCTGATTATTTTTGCTTAATGAAATGCATGTATCTCCTTGCTGTTTATCTAGACAGGGGAAAATGTGAAAATGTTTACCCTCTGTAAATAATACTTACACTCAATGTATTCAAACCTGCTCTCATCATAGAAGCCATTGGATAAAGCTCAAGCATGCCCCACAGCAAATTTAGCATGGTATACAGGACAAGTCTTGGTGGGTTACTTATATCCAGGGAAAAACAGTGAGGCCAAGACTCCATCTTGAAAAAGGGAGAAGCTGCAACTTCTGTGAAGAGAGAGGGGAAAAGAAGATATACCGCAGAGGGTAACTGAGGAACAGGAAAGGGACTGATACTTGAAAAAGCATGGATGTTATCTCATGAGGTACATGAAAAGAGGAATGAAATGGTAAGTCACACAGAAAGAATACATCAAATGTACTGTTAACAGAAAAGTTCGTTACAGAGTTTCCTGAGTGTGAAAACTCAATATGACACACAGCTGAAAGGGAGGACAAGGCTCCCTGGATGCTGATACCCTGATTTACAACTAGATTATGTCAGGGAGAAGTTTAATCTTTCTTTCTTAGATTTAGTAACTTTCATTCCAATTGTCCACTGGGTTTTTAGAGGATTTCTTCAAGCCAACATATATCAGTGTGGATATTCATGTACAGAGAAAGAGAAGCCAGCAAAATCCATATGATTTGCTCCTTCCAAAAGTGAGGATGTCCTCCACATTTCACTTTTTTTCCTCAAGTCTAGAGACTATGCAATACAATTTTTTATCTAAAATGATAGCAGCCTAGGAGATTAGGTGGATAAGTCAGTCTTTCATAAGTAGCAAATCTATTCTTTATCGAAACAAAGAACATAAGGGTCTGAGGGACCCTTTAGATGAGAGCCACTAGAGAAGTCTTGATCATTTTCACTGCTAAAGTACTAGGTAAATACATTTATCGCACTACTTCTTTGGGCAGATTGTTGTCTCTAGGAACGCACGTTTTTATCTCCTGGAAATTGTATTTTCTGCTTGGCTGGGTGCTGCTGTTCTGTCAGCTTCTATGATCATGTTTGCACATGCACATGCACTTGTATCTGAGCAGTACGCAACCGGAAACCTATGCGATTCATAAGAAAAAGGAGAAAATGTTAATTGTAGGGCAAAATGGTACACAGCATGCTTACAGCTACATAGGTAATAATGTCATTACTTAGAACATCATTAAAATGTATCTGATATCTCAAACTAAAAGGTCTGCTGTAGGGTATAAAACAGTAATATAAATAACAACTTCAGTCCTTAGCTCAGCAGTAATAGTAAAAAAAGAGTATCTCTTTTTCCCCAAAGAGAAATGCCTTGCACAAATACTGATCACGGGAACTGATGTCAGGAGTGCTTGTAGAGATGTATCAATGTTGATTAAAAAACAAACAAACAAAAAACACAATAGTGGCAGTGGAATAACTTCTGAAAATGGCAAAAGAAAAGCATAGTGTCTATGCAAAAGTGCCGGTGACAGAATTCAGGTCTGAAGAGGCAGCATTCATTTGAGACAAAATATATTTCATTCTACTTCAACAAAATCTGAAGCAATTTAAGTTGAAGAAAAGAATATGGACTAGACCCTGCAATGTTCCACTTTACTGTGCTTTCTCCTAATTTATCCAGACATTGCTTTTTCTCTAATCTATTCATCTTCTGTTTATAAGTTGTGTTTTAATTTCCTGTCATGTTGCATCATTTCTTTGATTCTGTCCTTTTAGGGCATCCTCCTTTCTCATTTCTCTTTACTTTTATTTTTCCTGATTTTTTTTTTTTTTTCACAATTACTTCTATTAGTTTATTTTGGAAGCCTCAACTGAAGACAAAGGGTCCATTGTGCAAGGACTGCAGATACTATTGGTAGGTGAAAATCTCTTCCAATTGTATTAGATAAAATAGCAAAGTGTAATAAAAGAGAACAAAAACACTGTCATATGAGGTAACTTCTTCTTAGCCTTTCTTATCTCTTGAAGCTCACTCATATTTATTTAAAGAATTTGGTTACTTTTTATGGAAGGAAGGTTCAAAGCAGAGTGATAATAATAGAGTTCAAAAACGTGTGATGTACTGTATCAGATGAGGATAAGTGCTGTGGATAATAGAAAAAAGGAAAATTCCTACCTACCTAAAATGAGGAAGGACATCTATATTATCAGTTCTATGAAGCTATACCTATACTTAATCAAGTTCACATGCAAACATTTCAAAATCCTTAGGAAGGAGCATATGTAAGCACCATTAACTGAAAGAGGTAAACTATGTACCATAATACCTTTTGATGCTACAACAGTCTTTCACTCTGGATTTCTTAAGAGCGTTTTATTCAGTCAGAATCCCATCCAAAAAGCCCATAAGTTCATTCCGTGCTAATAGGCTACCAGAATAATTTTGATACTTTGAATCTTTGCACTTTGATCTTTGCCCACAGCAGTTGTCTCAATAAACAGGCTGATTTTGTTCTGATTCAGATCAGTTGAAAATGGTCTGCTAAAGTCCATGGGACACAGTTGTTTTCACTAAGAAGTAGACTCTTTGTCATCTTGGAGATATTTTCAAAACTAAGGAGAGCTTGCCAAAGTGAATTACTGCCTTGTCCCTGGTGTAAAAAAGCAGGTCTAACAACCTAAATCTTATGAGTAGCCAGATCTGTTTTCTTCAGGAAGGAAAAAGTAGTCCCATCATTCATCAGGAAGGACAGAGAGGTAAATAATCTTTTTCAAGATGCATTTACAAACCATGCCGGAGAAAGAGCAGAAAAAGAAAGGCAAACCGTAGTATAGTAATAACTAAGGAAAGCACATCTTCCCTGGTGGCTGAATAGTAAGTATACATTTGTCCCAGCCAGCAGTGTGCTCAGGTGGCCAAGAAGGCCAACAGCATCCTGGCTTGCATAAGAAACAGTGTGGCCAGCATGGTTAGGCAAGTGATTGTCCCCCTGTACTTGGCTCTGGTGAGGCCACACCTCGAGTACTGTGTTCAGTTTTGGGCCCCTCGCTACAGGAAGGACGTCAAGGTGCTCGAGCAAGTCCAGAGAAGAGCAACAAAGCTGGTGAAGTGTCTGGAGAACAAGTCTTACGAGGAGCGGCTGAGGGAGGTGGGATTGTTCAGCCTGGAGAAAAGGAGGCTCAGGGGCGACCTTATCGCACTCTACAGGTACCTTAAAGGAGGCTGTAGCGAGGTGGGGGTTGGTCTGTTATCCCATGTGCCTGGTGACAGGACGAGGGAGAATGGGCTGAAGTTGTTCCAGGGAAGGTTTAGGTTAGATAATAGGAATAACTTCTTTACTGAAAGGGTTGCTAGGCATTGGAATAGTCTGCCTAGGGAAGTGGTTGAGTCACCATCCCTGGAGGTCTTTAAAAGACGTTTAGATGTAGAGCTTAGTGCTGTGGTTTAGTGGAGGACTTGTTAGTGTTAGGTCAGAGGTTGGACTTGGTGATCTTGGAAGTCTCTTCCAACCTAGATGAATCTGTGATTCTATAATTATTCTGTCAAGTTCAACATCTCTTGCTCTAAGGCCTTTTATACACTTAAGTGGACATTTGTGCTGATTTTTGGCAGAATAAGACCAAGAAGGCCTTGCCCATGTATGGATCAATGTTTACCATTGTGGTGCCACCAAGTGCTGACTTCGACTAAGACTGCAGGACTTCTCAAAAAAATCTTCATCCCCTTTCCTTATCCTTCTTAGTCCAGAAAGATACTGATAAATTTCCAAAACAGCCTGGCACTAAATCACAGGTCTCTTAAGGAGATCTTTGTGTGTGGTTCTGATTGACTAAAAATAAATAGAACGCATCAAATAATATTTAAGTTAAAATATCAAGGTTTGTTCAAACTTCTCTGAGTCCTCCTGTTTTCTTCTGCTTTGATTCATATTTAGAAAATTCCATGGGAAAAAGAAAAGCCCAGGGACATATTTACTGCAAAGGTTTTAAATATCCCATTATTAAACAACTAGACTAATTGCATTGTTCTTAAATAGAGTGAGCTCAGATGAGGATATGGAAGAATACCTGAGACAAATATTCTAATGGCTTTGAAATAAATGCATCTTTCCATGACAACATTTGCTTTTAAGGATCCCAGTTGCTGAAATATCTTCTTGCATCATTAATGAGTAGTGTATAGCTGGCTGATTGTTCACCTCCTTTTGTGCAAGAACTAGGATTTGCTTTGAATACAGACTATGGAATAGTCTGTATATTTGAGATTTTGAATGTCCCTGCTTTCTGAAAAGCAGATTTGTCGCCAAGCCACTTTTCTGGAGATGTGTAATGTTATCAGTTTCTTCAGTTTCTGAACTTGCAAAAATGTAAATCATATTTTAGGACCACCACCAATCTATCTTTATATTTTACTCTGTGCTTGGATGAGTATACTCTTTCAAAGCTCAGATGAATTGGAGGCTGTAAAATGCTCTTCTGAAAGGATATAAGAAAAGGTACTTTTGTGTTATTTTCTATATAAATCACTAGATTGTATTTTTTTTTTTTTCAATAGGTGTTTCAATATAACTTTGTAAGCAGCAGTGTGCTTATAATGCAGAAGTACTGTTTGTTAGTGTGTTTTCTTAAAAAATAAAAATCCAATAGATATCTGTTGAACAACCAACTATTGCATGAGATCCCCAAGATCTACGGCTGGTAACAGTCATGGCAGTTCACTACAGTCACACTTTCAGTTATTCACAAGGGAGGGAAACCTTCTAGTGACGGTTGCCTTTCTCCAAAGTCATCTAGACTGGGGAAGTTACTGTCAGTTCTGCTTTTACTCTTAAAATCTTTTGCTGGACATCCATGCATTTCCCTATAGATAACCATCTCTCTGAAATTTTTGTCTTGCTTTATTCACCCTTGTGACTTCCCTTTTTCTTAATAGATAGTGAGCTCCCTCTGTCACCATGGAGCTTTGAGCTTCTTCCATACATTTTCCAGAAACATCCACTTTTCTACCTTTTTTTTCTCTCCATTTTCATTTGCAGTTTTTTGTCTTTTCTCACTTACAAACTCTTGCATGCATCCAAAGCCATTAGATATCCACCTGCTCCCTCATAGAGAAAGATGCCTTTTAAAACATGTTCTTATCTATAATTCCTATGCTATGAGTGCTTTTTACTTTCTCAGTCTCCATTCTACTCCCCTACCTCTAACAAAACCTTTGCTCTTAACATTTAGTAGAGACAATCTTTCAAAATCATTTTCATAGCCTTAAGGGTGTCTCTTGCATTCTACTCTTATTATGTCTTAGAATATTTAGGAGGAATTGTAAAATATGATTAGGTGTTCTGTCACATCCATGGTCTTAAGATTTATTTGATTTAAGAGCTATCTGAGGCTCATTAGTTCATTCCTAGCATAATCTGTATGAAGTTCAGCTATAGTTTTCTTCAAACTTTAACCATTGTCTGTTTGCTGTTATTTTTATGAAACTATCTTTGCAGAGAAAAAAATAAATTCTTAGGTGAAAACCAAGATTCCTCCTAAAGGTATATTTGCTCTCTACCAAAAATACTTGCAGGCTGGTTTCCTGAACATGAAAACTTCCTTCACCAATGTGCTGGAAGATTTTTTGTGAGGGAAAGTATTTGCAGTTAACAATAAAAAAGCATTCAAACCTATAAATATGTTATTTTGAATTTATAAATTTAAAGCTTGATCTGCTTTTTGGGCTAGGAGGAGCTTGAGGCTAGGGAGCCAGCTGGTTTTCATTGATACCAGATCCATCTGGGAAATAGCCAGGTGATTTCTATAAAGGGATAGAAAAATCAGGTGGGTTTGGTAGCTGGAAGGAGGTGGAGGGTTGAAGTGTGTGCAGCCTGCCTTGGTCAGATGAGTGGCTGGTCTCTGTGCTTTAGCAGTACAGCCTCTCCTAAAAAACAAAACCTAAACTGCAACCCCAGTTCTTCTGGGCAAGCTGTTAATTTGTTTTGGTTCTCAGCAACTGAAGATTGAGAAGACCTGAAGCAAGAAGTTTACCACTGGTACCTGAAATGGTAGCATTCAGGCTGTAGGCAAAAGTTTTCATTTGTCAGATATTTGGTGAAATGGGAAGTACAGCTGGATCCACAGCACCTCTCTCCTTTCATCTGTTGCAGCTAAATCAAGGTGAAATGATTTAAAACTTATACTTGTCCATCTCACTGAAGTTATGTGCAGGTGAGGTTGCTATATCTCTAGGTGCTGTCTTGCAGGGTTACTGTAGGGATGTTTTCCGTGAACTCAGGGTGGTCTGGTGACTTTTTTTTTTTTTTTTTTGTCAGGGTTATATTGCTACTGTCTGGCTCTCAAGGCTGTTTTAAGTAATAAAGTGACAGATGATGATTTTGATGCATGTTATGAATGCTTTACTTAGTGGTGAGGAAGCATCTGATGTTATGATGTTGTTACTAGTAGGTAGCATGGTCTTTAATGAAAATATTCATGATGATAATGTAGGAGAGATGAGTCCTGCTGTTCTGCAAGTTGAAGCTTCATCTGAGAAAGATTTTGAATAGGTGAAATTATATTTTACGGTTAACCTTAAGATAAATATTTAGAATTAAAATATTTAAGTGCTTTGATGCTCTGGGAAGACTTATCCCTACATTAACAATTACTATATATATATATTGCTATTTTTAAAGAGGAATGTGTGTGTTAATCTATTTGTGCTAATTGTATTACTAATATACGTGTTAATCTCAGTCAAATCCCATGGTGGAGAAAAATAAGAACAGGTTAGAATATCATCAAGGTGTGGGTCGTTTTTTTTTTGTTGTTGTTGTTGATTTACTTGTGTTTTTTTTTTTTAATATTTTCTTTTTTGGAAAAGTAGCAATATACTTTATCTTGTCTCACCAGAATCTTTGATAGAGTTTGGACAAGAGCTTACAGAAAGGCTTGGTAAGATTTTGATGAAGAGGCAAAAATTCCAGCATTAGCTTTGCATAGGAAAAATAAGTGTGGAAATGCTATTGTTATAGTAACTTTTTCCAATACAAATTTCAAAAAACACCCCCAAATTTCTTAGAACAGCACTTCAAGTATTACTGAGAGATTGAGATACTTTTTTACTATAAAATAATCTTTTTAGTACTCATCTAGTTCTTCCTACTCTCACATTATTTCAAGGTGATTTTCTTTTTGGCTTTCTTGAAGAATATGAATGTGCTGATCTTTAAGATGGGCTGTTTATATTATATGGACTATGATCCATCATATATTCCAATAAAGAAGAACCTTTATTTATGCTGAATATTAAGATGAAATGCTGCAGGTTCTGCAGGAAAGAGAAAAACAAATGCTATGTTTTGAGTTAATCTGAAGTTCATCAAATGCAAAATTGCTGGACTCCTCTTTGTAAAGGTGTGTACATGTGTATGCTGGATATTGAAAGTTACTACTTACTGAGAGTATATATAGGGGTATAAAAAATATCATTGGGATTTGTGCCTTTGACTTTGCAAGTTTCTGTACTGGATGTTGAGTACCTACTTTATAATTAGTCTATTAGACCCTAAAAATTATATCTAAATATGCTTGCAGTGTGGATGAAAATATTGTGCCTTAAACTACAATTAGAAATAAAAATTTGGGGGGATAAGTCTGCTGTTTCTTAATGGAAAGGTTAGAAAGCAATGACCATAGATGACTGTAAATATACTTGTTAACAAGCTTATTACTGTTGTGTTATTGTTTTCTAAACCCATTCTCATGAAAGGTGAGGAGCAAAGTGGTGAGAATGGAGTATTTTTTATTTTTTTTCTTTTTTCAGAGCAAATTTAAGTGAGTCAACTATTTAATGAGTTTATAGCTATTATGACTACTTGATAATTTCCCCCTGTCCCTGACTCATTCAGAACAAAAACTGTGCTTTGGAGGAATAAAACATGCTAGAGAATTCTGGCTGAAATATTAATATTTAAATATTTAAAGAGTATTTCAAAAGAGCTGCAGATTAGTGGAATTCTCAAAATTAATTTCTTATAATTCAGTATCTACTTCTGATGCACTACAGAATGTTGGTTGTGTGCTGTGCTGCCCCCACCCCCCAAAAAAAAGAAGGCACCCCAAATCACCAACAAACTAGAAAAAGAAGAGTGACTTCTTCATTACAATGAGTACAATGCAATGCTGAACATACTTACTGTACCGCTATAAAACTGCTTTGGAAATGGCTTACTTTTATAACCCAATAAAATACAATGCTTATTTTCCAAAATTTGTTCTGCTTGCATTGTTGTAAATGACTCCCACATTTTCCCTTCAAAAAAGTGAAAAAACAATTCCTTGTAAATACCTTTCACTGAACAAATTACTAGATATAAGTTGCAACGCTAGCTTTAAGCAGTTGTCCAAGACTCTGCACTGCTAACAACATTTTTCTAACAAAGGCTTAATAAACATTAACTGGAAAATTAGAGAATGTAAGTTATTTGCTTTATTGTGTATTACTAAGTAATTTTTCAACTTTGGAGAACATTCTGTCTTCTAAATTTCAAATTCTATGTAACCTGATTTTTTTTTTCTTCGTCAGAACAGTAGCTCACATGAACATCAGGGTGTCTTTTTTTTTTTTTTTTTTTTTCCTACTGATATCTATTAGATATTAACTTTTATCCAGGCTTGCAGGATGTAGTCAATATGTTAAAATGTCTTTTAAATGTATGTAGCAGAATCTGCAAACTCACCTTTCTTTTGCAAGAGTAAAAATCAAACGACGTTTTTTTGCTCAAGGCTACAGCACTGCAAAAGGATCTTAGGAGACCAAGATATTTGCAAAGCTTTTCTAAATGTTTAGAGATGGTCTCAGTTTATTTTTCTAATATCTACAAATCTCAGTGTATCGTGTCTTCATCCATTTTCCCATGTGCAACATTCGCTGTACTGTTATGGTATGCCTTCATGCCAACATCTTGCCATATATGAAATGGTCAATAATTCTTTCTGTGATGCAAGTAAGAATCAACATACTTTTGCTATAAATCCAGCAATATCATAGTTGGACTTGATGATTTTTGTGGGTCCCTTCTCACTTGTATATTCTATGATGATTCCATTGCATCTTTCTACCAAGCTCAGGCTGAGAGTGGAGTTGGGAACAGTGCAGGGAGCGTGCTGGTGTTGCTGTGGCCTCAGAAACTGAGGTGAGAGGACTGATAACTGCAGTGCATGGGACTTCCCTGGAGAGCCTCTCTGGATGCCTGGTCCTGCACAACATCATTGCCTGTGTTCGAGACCTTGGCACCACACGGTGACTTATTGAAGTGTTTCTTACGTAAATCTCTGCATGCTGACAGGAGTGATAAGTATTTCAACTACTTTTTCCCTTCTGTCCACAAAACATGCTACAGCCAGAAGCCCTGATCCTGAACAGTTAATGGGGATCTTATTAGAATTGGTGCCTAGTGGCATGAGTGCCTACACTTCAGAAAAACAGTTCAGCTTTTCAGAGCTGCTGTTCCCCTCTTACAGGAGGAATACTGTAGCAGCCAGATACCACTCACTGAATACTAACGCTTGGAAGAAAAATAACTACCCTGATTTTTGTTTCATCCCACAGAAAAGTTGGAAGGTATTTGATTTCTGGGGAGGTGCCCTACAACCCCGACTAGCTGTTCAGCTGGAGGAATTCACTATGTAATTGTATTTCTGTAGCCTAGAGTAAATGTAAAACGATCCGTTGAACTTGTCTGATTTGGAAAGCATTTTTACCCCAGAAAGCCTCATGGCTCTGGAGATGATGATGGTTTGAGCAGGGATGGCAGTTACAGTTTATAAAACTGATCTTTACAACAGTGTTCTCCTGTTTTTGTGCAGAATAATACCAGCAGTTAAATACACTATTTATTTTCCTCCAGGTTATGTATAATTTCACTCCTAGTTCAGTATCCTTGTTGTATCTGAGGTTATTTACAGGCAACTTTAAGGAAAGATAGCTAAAGCACTAAACATAGTGCAAATTGAACAAATGTTATGGTAATTTTAAAGGACTACAGAAGGTTTTTGAAATAGCAAAATGGTTTTTAATTAAGATAGAAACACTTTTATGTATGGTTGTCATCTTAGTAACTGTTTGAAGTGCTCCACAGTTAACGCTGTATAAACCAAAGCTACTATCTGTTTTGGAAAACAAAACAAACAAACCACCAAAATTATTGGGAGAATGTAACCAAAATGAGATAATTTGCAAAAAAAAAATTGGACTTTTCTCCACAGACAGGAGACATCTCTTCCCTTTATACAACTTGTCTCATTCGTTCTGTCTACTGTCTTTCGCTTTCATCTTACTGACCTCTGTGATAATGTACATGTGCCCTATAATGGTCCCAGTTGTAATGCTGTCTTTAAGACATATGTAATTATGGCTTTGTCATAACTCGATAGTAGCCATAACTAAGATCCAGGTTTTGTTTCCTTTATCCTTAGATAATATTTTTGGAACTATTTCTCAACTTCTGTTTTTGTACTTGAAAGAACTTTCAAGTGACAGCAACAAAACTATTAAACCACATTGATAGCTTCTGCATGTAATATTTTCCTTTTCTAATGGCAGTAGTATAAGTGGAAGTTATTGGTTCATTTTTTTTTTCCAGTAAAAATGAGATTAATAAACAAGGAACATTATTTTGTAGATTGAATATGTAACAGACATAAAAAAAAAAAGGTCTAAAATAGAATTAACTATCATCCCAGATCATAAACATCCTTTCCACAAGAGTATAAATAAGACAAACAAATCATCTTCAGAAGATGACAGGTAAGAGAAATGTTCTTCAGAAGAAAAATCACTGGTAAAATTCCTTGTTAAATTCTGAGCACCAAATTGTTTGAGATCTGATAACTCTAGTCTCAAATACTTAGCTCAGTGAGGGGGAAAACTGTACTGGAAAAACAATTTTTCTGGAGACTGCAGTGCCAAGCAAGATCTGTCTAGAAGTCTGGGCAGCAATGAGGTAAATTATCCAAGTGACACTGTATCGTTGTTTTTTTAAGTAAACAAACACTCAGATGGTGAAGAATTCTTCACTTCTTTCACCCATCATTTCTCCTTCTCTCCACTGGATTGTGAAGCTTGGCTTAGATCATGAGATCGCAATATTTCTTGTGTGGTGTGGGGGCTGTATGAAGGAGAAGAGGGAAGTGAAGCATGGGGGTTCTATTTCAGGGTACTAGGTAGGAAGCTGGGGTTTGGCAAAAAAAAAAAGTGTTCTTGGCTGGTTTTTAACTTTAATTGGAGAGGTATTTTATTCTTGTGTGTGTATGTCAGTCCTTGCAATTTTTTAGTAATAAAGTGAGGGTTTGCTCCTTCACTGTGTTTCTTCTAGAGCTGTGTAAAATCCTGTAACATCCGGGGGGGGGGGGGGGGTATCAGCAGAAATAGCACTCACTAAAACTGCAGACAGCCTCTACTGCAGTTGAAATCCCACCTTTAAAAAAGCACACCATCCCTCTTACTTGTGAACTGTCTTGCTTGCTGAATAAGCACTTTGGCTTTGTCCACAGTGTCTGAGTTGCAGCTGCCTGTAATTTGATTGTCACTTGGGGAAAAGGAATACATACATATATTTTTTTTCCCTTTTTAAGTAATAATCACAATATATGGCTTGCAGTACATTACATACCTGACTGCCTCAGCATGAGGGGAAAATTCCCTTCTTCAGTGAGACAAATGCCATTTAGTATACAGATGTTTGTCATAAAGCAAAGAAACCGTGTTCCAGGAAAATTTGATTTTTTTCCTCTATTTTACAATATCCATGTTTCTAGCAAAAATGAAATGCTGCCTACAATAAGGGAAAGAAAACGATGGCAAGAACTTAACTGCATCCTTATCTTGCTTTTAATTTAAGGAGTTTCATGAGGTAAAAGACAAACCCCTAGAGAGCTGGAAAAAGTTAAATGGATGCTTGTAGAATGGAGACTTGGAGCCTTAAAAGGGAAGAATTTAGACTATAAACTCAAATAACAGCAGTGTTGCTATACAAGTACTAGAGGCCAGTGTTGAGAAAGCAGACTTTTATTTTTTTTGCCACGGATGTTTATAGTTTAGAGATCTGCCACTTGTATATTCAAAATTAATTGGCCACAATGAAATGCATTTTAGTTTCCAGCATGTGTTTGCTGTACCCATTTACAACAAATATTTGTCACTCTTCATTCTGTATCGTTTCTCTTTTAGTGCAATAGTCTTTATGCCCAGTGTCACTGCACCATTGGTAAGGTTATCACAGGCAGTGGAATCATGAACTCTCAATCTGCTTGTATTTTTAAAAAGGTATTTAATTTTGCTTAGCAGAAGAAAAACAGTTGAAGAGGTACCAAAGAACATGAGATAGGGAAGCTCATGGTAGTTAAAAACATTGATCACTTTAATGGTATTTTATTGTGTGCTCCTGCATATGCATCAATAGGTTGCAAATAAAGCAAAGGATTTGCACGACATCGGTTATGCTTCCAGTGTCCCAGCCTTATTTCAAGCTGTGGCAAATAAAGCATAAATACTGCAGGCAGCATTTTTTTCTTGTCTTTTTCTCATTTAGTCACTTGTAAGACAGACTTAAAAGGAACAATGTTGTGAAACCTGGCTTAACTGACCACTGGGGAGTGAGACAAAATGGAGTGGAAAAAAAAAAATAATGGATGTGGGTGTTTGTAAAATATTCCTTGGAATTTTAAAAGGATTTTTTTGTTGTTGTTTTGTTACAGAAGATGCTTCATGTACAATTCTTAATGTATGGAAAATATCACTTATGGAAATGATGGTTTGGTACTCCACCCATTACAAAGGTTTAGTAAGCAGTATTAATATTACAGTGACCCCCTTTGTTTTACTGAGAACATAAAATCATGAAATCATAAAATGGCTTGTGTTGGAAGGGAGAAACTTTAAAGATCATCTAGTTCCAACGCCCCTGTTACAGGCAAGGATGCTACCCGCTAGACCAGGTAGTCCAGGGCTGCATCCAACCTGGTCTTGAACGTGTCCAGGGTGGGGCATCCACAGCCTCTCTGGGCAACTTTTTCCAGTGCCTCACCACCCTCTGAGTGAAGAATTTCAGCCTAACGTCTAATCTATATCTCCCCTCTTTTAGTTTAAGACCGTTTCCCTTTGTCCATATCTACCCAAGTAAAGAGTCCTTCTCCATCATTTTGATAAGACCTCTTTAAATATTGAAAGGCTGCCATGAGGTTACTCTGGAGCCTTCTCTTCTGTAGGCTTAGGGGCTGTTCAGCCTTTCTTTGTAGGAGAGGTGCTCCAGCCCCTTGATCATCTTTGTAGCCCTCCTCTGGACCTGCTCTAGCAGCTCCACATCCTTCTTGTGCTGGGGGCCCCAGACCTGGATGGATCTGTTGGTTAGGTGAAGATTTCTCAAAATAGTGGTGGCAGCAAACTGGTAATGGAAATCTCTCTTAGCTGCCAGTTCAGATAGAAGCTAATTAACAAAAATCTCTTTGGTCCTAGATGAAGTTTCTATTCATAATTGGGAAGAGAGAACCACCTGCAATAATAAATAGCCAGTCCCTGTTGTGGTAGGGTTTTGCTAGGGGTCAGTTAAAGCTGTCTCACATTCTCTTAGTGTGTATTGGCAAACTGTGTAAGCTCAGATGCAGGAACAGCTGTGCAGTTGCTCTGTGCCTTCCTTTCTCCTTCCTTCAGCTAAGACCTGCAGCTACTCCCTTTGGGAGTGTCAGATTGAAATATTTGATGCAATCAGAAGAACATGGGGTGTTGGGGGGTGTTGAGCCTGGTTTCTTTGTGACCTATGGAAAAGCTCTGAATATTGGTTGCTTTGGATCACTGTGTGTTTTGATGGATGTTTCTGTAAGGACTGGTCCTTGTAAAAATCTCCTAAAAGTTTATTTAATATGTCCTTTTGAAAGACCCAAATCCAGTTGAGGTGTTCTCTGGTGGGAGAGACAAGGAGGAGGTGGTCTTGGAAGCTTCAGGCTTTCAAATATTTATTTTCAGATATGTGATCCAAATTAAATGTTCTTATTAAAAAAGGTTCATTGATACTTCTGGTATATAATGCAAATATGCTAGTGTGTAAACAATGCCTGAATATTTTGTATTCAGGTGTTAAAAGCTACAACTTCAGAATGATGCAGAAGATTGACTGCATTGAGCAGTTTGATCAGCCTTGTGCTGTTAAGAAGCTACAAGACTGCAGTTACTATTTTGGGATCACTAATTACTAGTCAGTCACTGAAAACTCAAAACATGCTGTTTCTGAACACACCAGCCTTTTAACGCTCTGTAGCAGAGGCTGCACTACACTCTGTGATGGGTTATGCTACAATGCTTTTGTCCATCTGCAAAAAATGAGGGGATGAATGAAGACAGCCACCTTTACAGGTGTGCTGTGAAGAAACAGAATGGCGAAAGGTCCATTCATTCATAGAAAAATGAGTGCAATGGCCAAGGTAATGCACAAAGAAAAAGAAAGGAGATAAGGTTTTCCAATTCTTCAAACAAGCCCAAAATATTTCAGCATAGAGAATGCTTCCTTGCAACTTTTGGATATTCTTGACAATCATGAGTTTGCTAAATTTTTTTCATCAAGTGGCTGAACTCACCACGTCAGTTTTGTTGCTAAACCTTCTCAGTGGATATTGTCACCAGCTAATTGTTCTGAGTACTCTCTATTTGCTTGTTGCTAAGCACATCTGGAGTACCACCCTGTTTATGAAGTACCTGTGGTACCTTGAAGGGTCCACAGGAGGCTTTCATCTTGTGTTTTCCCTTGGAGTAGACACTGCACACAGGAGCATGCTTTGTGTGAACTTCCTAAATTCCCTGCAGTGTGTGCATATGCACACATGCATCTATAGATTTAAGCTGTTCATTTATCTATGAGGAAAAACTAATATGCCTGTGTCTTGGTTGTTTATACCTGAAATCTATCACGCAGGGATGTAGCATGATATCTGCTTCTAAAACAGGAATTAAATCACTTTACCTTCATAAAATCACACTACAAAAGTGACCAAAACTGCAATACATTTCTTGAATAATGGCAAGGTCACCAGGTTGCAGCCACAGTGGCTGGAATAGTAGCCGCTGCTTTTTCACATATTGGCTGTGTAATGGGCTTGCATCACTAATTATACAATGAAATAAATGAAAATGTCTGCAAGAGCTTCTGGGTTTTCCTCCTTAGAATGTCAAAGGGTCATACAACTTCATGAGGGTTAACCACTACCAATTTTTCTTCTAAGTTTAGAAAGAACTAGTTCCGTTGTTTGCAGGTAGTGCCCATACTGGAGATGAGGAAAACTACACGTATGAAACTGTGTTATGAAACACTGGTGTTTGGGCTGAGTGATTCGAGTAATGCTGGTATGTCTTGCTTTTATGTTCTGCTGTGTTCTGCTTTTCCTTTGGGCGTGAGCATGTATTTAGGAGCAAAAATTTAGTGAGAAATTCTTCTGAACTGCATACTTTAAGTGAAATACAAATTAGTAAACATGGAAATACGGGTAGGAAGATAAACAGCTGTATAAAATGGATGAAGATGGAACTTATCTGTGCTTGGAGCTGTTGACTGAAAATTAAATCAAGATTTTGGAAGCCATTGTAGTTCAAGGTCAACACCCAGCTCTTTACTTTGAGGTTTTTTTGAGAGTTTTTGGTTTATTTGCACTGAAAAACTATTTCTTCCTGACCTGAAATCTTGACCTCTTTTACCTCAAAGGTCACATTGTGGTTTAAGCCATTGAACAGTACGGATCACATTAATAACTATTTTTGTGTTGACATAAAATTACACTATTTCTCACTTTTTTTTGTGAGAGAGACTGAACAGCAATTTTACAAGTGTTAGTTAGTGTTAGTTCAGTATTTTGAGTGTCATTTACAGCAAGAAACTGCTGTGAAATCACAGTGTAGTCAGACTTGTTATGTTTGTTGCAATTTGAATTAGGTTAAAGTGTTTATCGTTAGCCGAGAAAGTACATTGCTTTATAACCTTTTATAATCCACCAATCATTTGAGTAAAAAGCAAGTTTTCCTATGGATGGACTGTTAGATTAGCTCTAAATTTTGCTGTTCATCAATTTGTGTGCAATGCGGTAGTTATAATGGACTTCAGGCAGAGTTACAATTGCTGAGGTGCTTTTGGTGAAAGAAAAAAAAAGATGCCCATAGAACACTAATGTTGTTGCAGGAAATATCACATGCTCTAGTATCACTTATGTGAATAAATGAAGCCAGACCTTTACAACCATATATATTTTTTCCTGATACTGCAATATTCTAAATGAAAAATGTAATGCCTCATCTGCGTTGTTGATCTTTTACTTAAACTGCTAAATCTATATCGCAATTGAAACTACGCATTTTTTTTTTTTTTAATCTTCTGCCTCTGTTAAGACTGTTTTTGATTGCCTCTTAGAACATTTTTCTCCCCAGTGTCCCCAGGTATGAGGTTGGGATGGATGAGGGAGGATCCGTGACACTGACGAGTTCTCATAGTGAGAATCTACCAACATCATATAATAATGACTAGAGCTAGTCTTCTGATGTTTGGTGACTGCAGCTTAATTTGCATGAATAAAAATGTTGTTTTCAGCTGTGTGTGCAAGTGCAGTGAGCTGGAGTCTTGGCCCCGAGTAAAACCTCAGAGTTGCCGTGAAGATCAGGACACTTATTTTTTCTTTAATGTAACAGAACTTAGATATTCAAATCCCCTGGGTGTCTCTGAAGCTCTTGCATTGCAAGGATGTGCACACGAGCACATAGATTTATTTACATTGTATTTTTCCTTGTTTAGAAAGTCATCTTTTCTGGTATTTGCTGCTGTAACTTCATTCCTCAAGTTAATTTTATGTATCTGTGAAATATCTTGGTCCTCTTCCACTAATGGTAATAACATTCTGCCACTGAAGTCTAATGGAAATTGAAATAAACTATTTTGCCTTTCATTTTTTCTCCTCATCTGCTTGTCTTATGAGCTACAAAGATGAGGAAGATCATTAGTATTTTTTTTTTCAATTGAGGTGTCTCCCTTTTAGATCTTAAGGTCATTATGAAAACATACTGTTATTGGTTGTGTTAGGGGACCTTTTCACATGGCTCTTGATGCAATTAATTAATTGTCAGCAAACATTGTTGAATTCTCCCATGATGTTTCTAGAAGGAAAAACAGGAGTGGACTTGCTGTGTTCTGTTGATGGCCTGAGACAAATTTAATGAAGGTAGAACTTGTTTGAGTACCTTGAACTATGATGAGCAGTATTTTACATAGGTATATGTTGCATTGCATACAGTGTTGAACTACTACTAATGACTAACAACTAACAACTAGTTTGAGGTTTTTTTTTCTTAAACCATCAAAATTATTTACAGTTCTTGATCAGTGCAAGTAGATCCTATTGATAGATCAGAAAACTAGCAAGAGAATTGAAGGGAAAAAAACCTTTACTTCTTTCTAGAATCAAGTTTGAGACCATAGATCAAACATTCTACTAAGCGTTGCTCCTAAGCAAAGTTTTAATAAATGATTAATGCGTATGTATATTGTTGGTGGTTTTTGTACGTTTTATCATGAACCTTCACAAGTTTGCTGGGATAGTGGTATTTGGTGAAAGAATGTCTTAATTCTAACTTTTTTACATTTAAGGATTATTCTAACTCTTTTAAAGGCTTCCTGAAATAATGAACAAAAAGTTCTGATCTTGAACACAAGGTAATTCTCATCCCAAGGTTGAATGGTTGAATAGTCTTGTTTAGCTTGCCTTCTCGTAGCAGATCCTCCCTCCCATTTTGGTTTCCCTTTTAATTCTTTCTTCCATCTTACTCCCTGGTGCTCAGATGAGAACACACGTCCCTCTGCTAAGAGTGGTGAGAGAAAGAATTGAAATTGCAGTAACAAAAAGACCATGTGATTTATTATGAATGACTGTCAATTTACCAGGAATTGTGATTTTATTAAAAAAAAAAAAATCTGGTTGCCTAATTAACAAATCTGTTGGCAGAAGCCTTCTCCCATTCATGAGAGAGACTAAAATCCACCTTATAATTGTGGCAAGTAGAAGTGGCTATCCACTTCTACTTGGCATTGTTTTTTTTTTTTAAAAAAAGTCTGTTTTCTATCTAAGTCAGCTCTGGGACTGACACAAATAAACTTAAGTGATGGTGAAGGATCAATAGCAACGCTATAGAATAAGAGAAAGCTATGTAAGTTTTCATCTTGAATAAGCATAAACCTTCAAAAAGGGGTTTTTAAAGCATTGAATTAGCATCTTCTCGATTTGTTCATGTTTGGCACAGAATATACTCATCAATGTTGCAATAGTGTCTTAGAAAACACTTCTGCATCAATAAGAAGCATTGGACATCATTCTATTCTAGTTTAGTACTAAAGTACTCCAGTTATAAGTTGTCTGACTTCTCTTGAATGGAGAGATTATTTTTTTTTCTTCAGATGAGATGTCTTGCCAAAGTCCCATGTTCTTGCAGTAGTCTCCAAGTATTTTTAAGACTTTCCTTGGTATATTAACTACAGCTCTGAGATGGTCAAAATTCTTTAAAGCTCAGCCTGAAAGTAATTGGTGAACCCATTATTACCTTGATGTTTCCTATCTGTTGATTGTGCTCTGAGTCCCTTTCTCCTTTGAGCTTTCACAATGTTCACTGACTCTGGCATATTTAATTTGCTTTGTGAATTACATGTGACAAGAAGCACCTTGCTTACTGCATAGGGAACAGCCTGTGCAGTGAACTGTGGTGCTTGTCTGCTGCATGTGGCATTAATCTCAGCCACAGATATTTCTAAAAGTCCGTGTAGGATTACAAAAGAGAGAAAGATTAATTGGGGAAATATAAATATAGCTAACTATTGAAATCGGTTTGAAGTCTCACAACATAGAAATCAAAATGAGACTTTTTGGGTTTGTTTAGTTTTGTTTTGGTGTATTCAGTCATCAGGTTTCAGGTATAAGTTCCTAGCCAATATCTCTTCCAGATGCATGGCACCTATAAATCATGAGTGGAGCATTCGCTAAATTCTGGATGTAGTGCATGGATTTGAAGAGTGTTATTATTAGATGAGTGTATGGCTCAAGCTCTGGAGATTTTCAGGGTTGCTTCAAATGTTTTTCTGGGCTTTCTTAAAACAATGCAAGTGTTCTTTTTCTGCCTCTAGAGGAATTGTGAGATCCCCAACATTCCCCCCCCCCCCCCCCCCCCCCCGATGTCTTGGGGGTTTTGAAGTGCGTGGGGGAAATCCTCAGTTTGGTGAAGCTAATGTAAAGGATAAATAATAAGCTGGTGTTATGTCAAATTAAAATCATGTTGTTTTTGAACCAAATTGTATTTCATCTCTGGTATGGTGGCATGCTTTGCAGTTATAAATCTGAGTGTTTATTGTTGCTAGATCACTTCAGCATTGCTGTCTTATTGTTCAGGTTAACCCTTTCCTCACTGCAAATAACAACAATTTCCCGTACTTGAATATGGGTCTAAAAGACCTAAGGCATTATTAATACGATACAACTGACCTTCATATCCACATAACTATTTTTCTTTGTCTTGTAAAAAGATGTGGAGAAGTCTGTTCAACATCTCCAGTCTAATAAAATGTTGACAAAAAATCCTTTCCAAAAGGGTTGAAAAGATTAGTTTCTCTTAGTATATTATTACTCCTTACCAGTATTAATAAAAATGTAAACCCTTACAAGCACAGAAAGAATAGCTCTTTTTACTTCTTGTCAATGTTGTTTATGAAAGTTGAATAAACTGTTCTTCAACCTTAAAATTTATGTTATACTGGTAGGTTACACTCTGTCCTATAATTAAGTTATTGAAAGATCTGAAAGTACTATTGGATAACATGGAGAGGAGACAGCTGAGTGAGGTAAACTTGTATGAAATGCGCAGAGATGGAAAACCAGAGCCTTCTTGAAGTAGAAGTTTTAAAGTCTCTTTCTCTTAAATGAAGTCATCTGTACAGTTAAAATGAAGCAGCATTCTCTGTAATGTTTAGATTCTAGTTGGATAAATAATTGGGACTTTTTTCCTGAAAGGTTTTCAGGAGGATTGATGTTATTAAATGAGTTTAGTGGAAAAATCCAATTGGCACTGCTAAAGGTTAAACTTCTAAGAAAATTGATAGTACTGTGTGACAAATTATGCATGTTACCCTGTGCATTACCAAAAGGCTTTTGGATGCAAATAAAAGTCATTCAGCAAAGAAAACTTTTTCTGTATTTCAAATATGTGAAGTTGCTGTGTCAGTCAAAGAATGAGAAGAGGTAGATGTGACTTGTCCACAGCAATAACACAAATCAAGTGTCTATCTGTATCCAAGTGAGCAAGTACATATATGTGAACAGTTGCTAGGTACTTTTTGACTACCAGTTCACTAGAACAGATGTGGAACTGAATAGACTTTCCTTGCCCCTACCACCAATGATGTGCTCTCTGCATGTACTTGTGTTTCCAGTGGGGGAGGGGGAAACCAAAAGCAACAAGAATGGTATTGGTCAGGAATTCTGTGTAATAACAAAAATGTGCTGCTAGCTGTTGCTCTGACACAACCGTTGCTAGAGAAGATATCATCTTCTCTCTTGCTTAACCAACCACAGTAACTTTTGTAGAAGAGGATTACTTTTTAAAAATTTCTTTTAAATCGCTTTCAAATAATCAACCAAAAAGACTTTAAAAGCATGGACAATTAGAATGGATAGTCATTATAATTACTGTGCCTTTCACTTGCTAACTAAGGGATGTCAAAGTCTGGGGACTCCAGATGTGTAATAGTGCAAGACCAAATTAAGACAGTTCTGAAAGAACTTTGTTCACTATGATCATTCTCACTATGATCATAGTGAGACAACATCTGGATGACATCGCCACCTCTGCTCCCTGTTCTATGCCATATAATTGCAGAGCCTCCAACCTATACATCGTTTCAGAAAAATAGAGAGGTGAGAATAAACAATCACTCTGGTGTTGACATGGCCAGGTATCCATCCATGTTCCTGGAGGGATGGACTCCTCAAGCAGCTTGCTGTCTGTCACAGGGCTAGGAAGGAATCAATCAGTAAATAATGTGACAATATGGAGAGATGGTACAGCCTATAGGAGTGGCACATCCCATATTGTCTTAGCTCAGAAATGGGGAGTTGGAAATGATGGCAGGCTGTTAGCTTTTAGTTGTAAGGAGTTTTCTTTGTCCTAACAAACTACTTAGCCATCTCTTAAATCTTGTATTTTCATACCACTGAACATATCTGGTCATTTGGGCTTTGCTGATTAATGTGGTGGTATAACAGGCCTCTAAGAGTAGCTTGTTTTAGTTGGAGGGGTACTTTGCTGGTGGTTTCCTATGCAAAACAAAGATGACACTTCTGGAAAAAAAGCAGATGAGCTGGTGTGTGGATTCCATCCGCATGCCCAGGCAAACAAATAAACAAAAAGCCCTAGCATTGGTATTTCTCACTGGGATACCTTTGTAAAAGACCAAGCAAAATGAGGTTTTTGATGAGCAATGTGTGATTGCTCTCATAGAGCACCCTGGGAATCACATCAGACTTACTGGTGCCCTTTTCATGCAAGTCTGCACTTCTCTTTCAGTTCTATGTCATGACTGAAGCTAGGATTTCATGAACAGCAAATCTACTGCACCAGTCTGACACCCAATACAGGAAAAGTGTGGTGACTCACTCACATCAACAGTTGAAATTGTGAAAGTTTTTGTGGTGGAGGAGTAAGCTACTGCAATTTTGCAGCAGTTGTCCTGACTTGGATAACAACAGCCACTAAAGATGCATTATGACACAATGTTTGATCTCTTTAATGGGGCAACCCTAGATGCTTTATGTATGTGAGTCCTGTCTACGTGCAGTGTAAAAGGGTGCATTCTCTGTAAACTGGTTCTAGTGGCTGAACCCATGTTTTTGGTGGCTGACTGTTGTGGCTTAATCTGACAGGCAGCTAAATGCTACACAGCTGTTCACTCACTCCTTCCCCCTGCATGCCCACAGTGGGGTGAGGAAGAAAATTGATAAGAAAAGTGAAGGAACTCATGGGCTAAGATAATAGTTTAAGTGGGGGGTAGGGGGGGTTGACATATACCAACAGAAATAAACCAGTTGTTCAACACCAGCCAACTGAGCTGGTATGCAGGGCAGTCCACCAAAAGTGGCAACCCCTCTTGGCAAAATCCCACAGTTTTAGGGTTAAGCAGAACACTGTGTGACATGGGACATCCCTTTTGGCAGCCTGGGACCAGCTGTCCTGGCTGTGTCCCCTCCCAGCTCCTGGTGCACCCCAGCCTCCTCACTAGCAGGGCAGCACCAGGAGCTGGAACATCCTTGGTTCTGTGTGAGCACTGCTCTGCCCCCAACTGATAAATCAGTGGGTTAACAGCATTCTTATCCTAAATCCAAAACACTGCATGTACCAGCTACTAATAAAAAAAATTAGCTGTGTCCCAGATGAAACTACGACCTTCATTTAGTCAGGGCAATGGAGAGAAACTTGGTTTCCTGGGCCAGGCTCCACCATGATGTGTAATCTGCCGAGAAGTGATATCATGTCTCTGGTCCTAGTACGTGAAACCTATCTGGGGAAACATCACTGAAGAGCAGTACTGACTCAACACCCCTTTCTGCTCCTTCCTTCTGTGTTTTTGTCACTACTGTTGTGGTTGAAAGCAAGGTTAGGGCTGTCCCCAGTGGCTTCATACAGAAGCTGCCGAACAGGCTCTTGCTGAAGGCAAAAGACTCTTGCTTCCTAGCATAGCCAGTCTGGTGTATGGAGAAAGAGACTATGCTTACCCCTTTTCTCTTCCCTCAGAGGGAGAAGCAGCTGTCTCTGAGAACTGCTTGTTGTCAACAAGCCTGTCCTCTCACAGCACCTATGGCAGATTGTCTGGTTGTTTGTTCTGGGGTTTACTATGCTACATGTTGCCCACCTTTCTAATTATATTGGTTTGACTCTGTCTAAACTTTTCTTAGTGCTGCTCAATGAAAAGATGAGAAGTCATCTTCTAAATGATTATTCGTTCTGTCCTGTGAGAATTGAGATGGCATGTGTCAGAGGGATAAAGCCCTGTCTTGTTCCAATAAAGAGTGGGGGACATGTGGGCAAACTCCTGTCCTACAGCCCTTGCTCAGAGACTGCCTTGTGACTCTGCCTGACTCCTGCCTTGCCTTGGCAGGCAATTTGTTTACAAGTGGTTTCAAAATCTGTGTTGACTTGAAGGAAATTTGTGTTCGCATCTCCTAAGTCTGAGGCTTATGCAATGTGTCTCAGGCTCCTCTTCTGCTTTGTCACATAGAATACTGTCTCTTGTGAGTAAAGTATCTAGTATGTGGGAGTGTTTTAATTATCAATTAGCAGACTTTATGAAAGTATATCTTGCCTCCTGGTAGTAGTTAAAGACACAGGTTAAAAATGAGTTAACAATATTTTAGTTGAGAATGTAGGAGATACTAGTTACTAGTTTTCATATCTTGACATCACCCCCCCCCCCTCCCTTCAGGGTTTTACTAATCCTGTAAGTAAATCCATGGTTAATATATTTAAGCTGTAAAACAAGCTTTCTGTCTTGCCCAAAATTCAAAACAACTCTTTGCTGCAGGGTCTACTTTGCAGCAAGCTGATGTGCTCTGGAACATAACTCGCTGAGGGGAGAAAAAATTTCAGTAAGGTTGGTGGAGAATCTACATTCAGAGAACAAGGGCAGAAAAGGAATTTATTGATCCAGGTCATAATGACAGAACACAGCCTGATAAGTATGCTGTCTTATGAAGAAAGGTCTAAAGTTGCCAGCAGAAGTCTGTACTGTATTCCACAGAGTGACTGTATAAGTAGGAGCACGAGTTTAGCTGATTATCCATGTGGTTGTTGGTCGTTCTCACCCCACATCAACATGCAGCACATTTGCATCCCAAGACTGTCTGTATAAATCTTGCCTATAACTAAGTGAGCTCATGTGTCACTCTTCTAAGTACTAGGTCATATTTCATTGACTATTTGATATAGCCAGCTTCTAACTGGAAAACAAAGGTTTCAAATGCTTCTGTTTAAAAACAGAATGTAGTATTTTGACCAAAAGGCAGCAGCCTAATGACTGGACTGCAGTATAATTGTATCTCCTGTAATGCACAATGTGGCAGCTATTCTGATGCTCTGGTAACCTCAGAGCTGCAAGGTGACAGGGAAGAAGGGTAAAGAGATGACCCCGTGCAATGAGGATGATGAAAGAGGATGATGAAAGAGTCTGACCTCAAGGACAGTTCTGTGAGCACTATGGGAAGGGACCCATATGAAACAAAGTACTTTTGGCCTGGGCTAGAAACTTGCTCTATCCTGAACTGTAAATTTTCTGATAGTGTGCTATGTTCCTCCCTGCCTCCACCCTCCCCCCCCCCCATCTTTTCAGCTTTCTTTTGCTCCCCACAAAGCTCTTGAAGAGCTAGCGCAGTCAGAAAGATTCGACAAGGTGGGAGACAACTGATAAAAAAAAAAATACAATTATCTTGATTTTTATCATAGCTTTATGAGCCCCATCTATTGTCCTTTTAAAGAAAGTAGAAAGTTTTGCTCTTTGTTTAATGATGAAATATGATTTTCACCATTTAGGCAACCTGCATAAGGAAAATCTGGTCCATGAGTTCTTCTGTTTTTAGCATTCATCAATTTTGGTAGCTGTTGTGCTTGTTTATGTTATGCACAGATACCATGCCGTCACTTGTTATGTGATCCTTTTTGAGTTGCTTGGTGTTGTATTGCTAGGTCTACGTATAATCTTAAAACTATTTCTGTCATTATAGAAAGTGAAAACTATAAATAAGGTTTTGATTTTTTTTTCCTTTTTCTTTCATTTTTTTTTTTAAACTCAGCTGATGGCAATACCATTATATTTCAGCAGTAATCTTGTTATAAACCTCTGCAGTCATCAGAGGTAATGCAAGCTTCTTGGAAGATGTGCTTTTAATCTGAATTTGAAAAGATTGTAAGGATTAATATAGCTGAACTTGAAAATAATGGCATCCTGGCAATATTGGTGTAAAATATTTTTTTAAAAGTCCAAATTTGTCATTGCAAGGTCAACAGCCTCAATTAATTTATTTCATTAGCATAACAGCCTACATATCAATCTTTCCATTATTGCTGTATTTTTGTAGTGTTTTGTCAGGCATTTAATTTAAAGACAACCTTCTTCCAATTTGTATTTGATGGATACATAAGAGCCTGTACAATTGCAAGTGGTTTGATTTGTGCTTTTACAGAACTTCCAGTAGCTTGAAATGCAATTATTGAATTTCTTCAAGACCTACATCTTTGAAATTTAGATAATTTTTGGCTTGTTAGACAGAGATAGACTATTATAAAAGTATTTGAACCTAACAACACGTTCTGCTTTCTCATTTTACCATGAAATCATTGAATCAAGTTCATTTTCAGTATCTTTGTATCTACAAATTACCTTTATTCTACTCAGGATGTTGGTCAGGTTGTCATCTTAAGAAAGGGATAAGTCACTTTCTCTCTCCTACCCACTCCCTAACTCCATGGAAAAAAAAAAAAGTAGAAGGGAGAGATTGTAAAGGAAGGCTGGCTATAATAGCTAATATACTTCATTAAGAAGAAAGGACTTTGGGCTTTGTGTATGTTTTCTGACTACCACTGGAACTACTGCTGCTGGGAGGAAAACATCTTGGCTGGAAGAGAAAATACGTCTAATAAACTTGGAGCTGTCTTTTTTTTATTACAAATAAATTGTATGAGTTAAATTAACAGGAAAATAAGACAGTCCTTAGCTAAAAGTATGGTGTTTTTTAACCTCTAACCCAAAGGTACTGTAAGTGCCTCAACTCACCATCACTCTTTGCACTGCAATCCAAGGGTGATAGCATGGGTCTCCAACTCACCTGCATGTTGCAAGAGGTGGAAAACTTGTACAAAGGATCAGGAAAAAGGAAAAGTGCCTTCCAGTTTCTGCAGGCTATGCTAGAAATCTTGGTCATGGTATATTGAGGATTTGCTTCAGTTTCAAGTGTTGTGGGAACAACATACCACACTTGCTTCGTTGCCCTTCCCAGAGTATGTCCCTACTGTCTGTTTGTCTGAACTTCTAGACTAGCCTCTAGAGAAAGCTTAAATACATTTGATTCTTTGAAAATTGTTCTGTATCATTCTTTTATTAATCTTTGTTACACTGGAGCCAATAGTTTTCAATACTTTTTAAAAACATTTTTTTTAATGTTTAAGAAGAAAAGAAGGGGGTGGGGGAGCAATAATATCTGCCCGTTAACTGCTATTACATCAGTCACTTTTCCTATGTAGTATTTGCAGCTTCATTATTTGAAGTTAAACAAGAAGGGAAAGAGATGAATTAGTCCATGTTGGGGGGGAACTATGGAAGAAACAAGGTTTTCTATTTTTTTTTATTTTATTTCTTTGCACCTTAAAGAGATGCTGGTCAGATAAATGATCTTTCAAGATTAAAAATATCTTTCAACATAAATTAAATCCTGCTTGAAACATTAGGACTGAGTCATACAATAAGTATCTAAATCTTCTCAGTGATTGAAGCTTTTAGGTATAGATATCCGTCTAAGCTAGTTCTACTTTTCAACAGAAAATAGCAAAATAGTGGTTTGCCAGTGTAATGATAAGATGGGTGTCACATAAAAAGAGATGGTCATAAAAGGGAGGGTGAGCATTAAGCAAGGAACACGTTGATTGTTCCTTAAGATGAAAAGTGTTTACTGCTGAAATGGTGATTCTTCAGATACCATTGCACACATGGTGTAATTTTTACTGTTATGCTGGCTGTTGTCATGTAGCAATGTCTGTATGGTGCTACATCAGGTATATATTGCTACCTGTTATAGCCTACAAAATTATCACTGTAGGCTATAACAGGTCTTGCTTCCAGAAACAAGATTTAGAACCCTTCAGTGGTGATTGCAGTAATTCCAGCTTGGTGAATACATCCAGAACAAACAGCTGTTGATACGCTGCTTGTGTGTTAAGATCACGTGTTCTTGGAAAACTCTTGCTACACAACAAGACTTTGCTTTTATTGAAGGGAGCTGAAAGAAACAGATAAAACCACTCCAGGATAAAGTGGGTAATAATTTTACTGGGTAAATCACCTAGATGGATATTGCAGTGCTTCCAGTATATTTTCCTGTACCTTCCTGACATGTAAGATGCAGATTGAAAGTGTCATCTAGATAAGATGTAGAGTTACTATGTTTACAAAACTAAGTATGTAATAAAGACTTTGGGTCTAACAAGCAGTGTCTCTGTCACTGAAATGGGTACCCTGAAAAGTGAAAGGGCTTTCCAAAAGTGAGTGGCCACAAAGTGAGCCCAAAAACTGTCATTTTGTTATGCAGTTCTCCACTGAAGGTTTCTTTTTAAGGTGCTGAAACTGATGTTGCAAATTCTGCCTTAACTTCTTTCAGACTTTAGAAGAAATGAAAGTGTGATATATGTAGTCTGTAGTCAGCCAGTGGTCATGCAGTAGTAGCCCACGGGATCCTCATTGTTGGCTTGAGCTGTTTTGTTATATGGAGCTATCTTGTCACTTCACAGCTGTTGCATTATATGAGGAGTTTAAGCCACAGGGAATCGTCTTTCAGTATTAAGTCTTTAGTGGAGGCAAGTGCAGGACATAATAGCATTCTGTAAGGTTGCAGAGAGCATTTGCGTTAAGATAGTTGTAAAATTCTTTTATTTTTGTTGCACTGACTATAGGAATGACTTTCAAATAATAATGAGCCTGCTTTTAAAATCAGCTTTAGAAGTAATTCTTTTTCCCTTTTTCTCATGCACATCCTTTTTCTTTGGATGAGGGAAGAGAACGTGTTCTGCACCCTGTTGCGTCTTGTTCTGCCTTGTACTCAGTGGTTGTCGTCTTGTCTTACTCCTCCCTCCCCACAGCAGTCCTTACCTGATTCCATAGGAAAGCTATCACTTGCTGATTCATCAGCGCCTGTCTTCTGCAGAGATTAAACTTTTTCCCCCTTCTTTTCACATCTAATTACTGAGGAGGTCCTCTTCAATTTGTATCAGCTTTTGTGCTTCTTAAAGAAAAGGGAGATTGTCCTCCTACTGAGTTGTCAAAATTCACACCATTTAGAGCTCAGTCTAATTCCAAAGGTTAATATAGTCCAGAAAATTCTTTTTTCTCTATATGTGAATATTCTATTTCATGATACATAATTACAGTCCATAGATTAAGATTTGAAACTGTTACAATAGCTACCTGCTAGGTTCCTACCTTCTAGGAAAAGCTGATATCAAAAGAGTTGCACGTTTCATGTTCATTTTATGCCATGTTAATTGTGTTCTTCATTAAATTCATCAAGTAATCATCTGAAATGATCATTATTTCTTGCTTAGCAAGCTGAGCCACCTTTCTTCTATAGCTAGGCAAACAGATAAATGGCTCTGGCTGTATGTAACTCAAAATGAAAACTGGTCTGCCATGCCTGGAATCATAACTTAAAGGCAAAATCTTTAGGCAGATCTAAAAGAGGCCCTTTGCTTACAAGTCACCTCAAGGATATGAATTAGTAATTTCATGGGCTTACTCTCTGGATTCCCAATTCTGCAATTCAATGGTCATTTCTAAGTATACCTAAAATAAGAATCAGTATTTTGACTTGATTCTGGAGCAACCTGAAAATATACCTCCTTGTGAACAGCGACTACTTCCCTGGGAAGCCTATTCCAGTGTGCAACCACCCTCTCAGTGAAGAACCTCTTCCTGATGTCTAGCCTAAACCTCCCCTGCCTCAGCTTGACACCATTCCCACGGGTCCTATCACTGGTGACTAAGGAGAATAGATTGGTGCCTCCTCCTCCGCTTCCCCTTGTGAGGAAGCTGTAGGCCACAATGAGGTCTCCTCAGCTTCCTCTTTCCAGGCTGAACAGGCCAAGTGACCTCAGCCACTCCTCATCTGTCTTCCCCGCTAGGCCCTTCACCATCTTCGTAGCCCTGCTCTGGACACTCTCCAACAGTTTCGCGTCCTTTTTGTACTGTGGTGCCCAGAACTGCACACAGTACTCGAGG
The DNA here is from genome assembly GCA_011074415.1 of Stictonetta naevosa. Lineage (NCBI taxonomy): Eukaryota > Metazoa > Chordata > Aves > Anseriformes > Anatidae > Stictonetta > Stictonetta naevosa. Next base: position 93,853,280 of record CM021697.1, read on the forward strand.
TGAGGCTGCACCAGGGCAGAGTAGAGTGGGACAATCACTTCCCTCGACCGACTAGCAATGCCGTGCTTGATGCATCCCAGGATATCGTTGGCCCTCCTGGCTGTCAGGGCACACTGACAGCAAGTTGAATATGAGCCAGCAACCACAACCCACAGATCCCTCTCTGCGGGGCTGCTCTCATCAGTCAGTATGTACACATAGGCAGGGTTGCCCTGTCCCAGTTGCAGGACCCAGCACTTTCTCTTGTTATACATCTTGTTATGCATCTAGCGTGACATCGTTCTGTTAATAGGACTGTTAAAATACTTATATGGCAGGAGAGGACTAAGGTTTTCAGTGTATCAACACATCAGACTATCATGTTGTCAATACTTTATATTCAGGTAAGTGTTCAACCATTATCTTTTAAAATGGCTGTGACCTGAGTTACCACTGGGTGAGAGTCATCTTGTTGATTCTTTTGGAGATAATAAATTTGTTGCTGGTAACTTGAGATGATGGAATATGGTCAAACTCTGTTATGATACTCAAGTACAGATAAGGCAACAACTACTTGTTATTGTTTTGCCTTTAGCCTTTGGCTGCAAAGTTATGAAGTAGCTTTCAGGATTTGGCTATTGGCTGTTGCTTTTCTACAAGTAGTCTTTGATAGCCCTCTTTATTTTTTTTTATTATTTTTTTATTGTGAAATTGTCTTCCAGCCATTCTTCTCAGAAGAAAAACAACAAAAGCTGCTCCAGGATTCTCTGTGTATTATTGCTGTCCTCCTTCACGGCTTCTCACCCTTAGTATTCTAGGACCTCTATTTCCTCTTGTCATACTAAAGAGCTATGTGTTCTGGATGGGTTCTTGTAATGTCCTCCATGTCAGATGTTGTTCCTATTAACCAGCCTTACTTTGGCTTGATTTTTGTGAACTAGGCTCAATAGGCAAACTGTTGAACCAAGTTACTGAGTTAGCATCTTCTTTCTTGCTTTCTGACAACTTGGTGTTTGTGCTGGCAGGGCCCAGCAGTAATGGTTCTTGGGTTAGTCTGATTTTATTGTTTCAAGAATTTGGTTTTCGCCTTCCTTTCCAATGGGAACTTTCTCTAAAGAGAAGAAAAAGTGATTAGAATCTGCTGATTTTGTTCAATTTGAGTAGGGGATGTTACTGTGCTTCCCTCCCAAATTACCTTTTCTGTATAGGATAATATTGTGGTTGAAGGTATTTTTTTCTTCCCTCCCAATCACAATTTTAGCTACTGGACTACTGGACTTGGTGTTTGTTAGGAGCTCAGAAAAGTCCCAGTCAGCCCATACAAAATATATTTGGGAAGGTCTGCCGTTAAGAACAATAAAGAGTAGCCAATTCAGTCAATAGTATTTTATATTGTAAGCATTTAAAAATTGTACTAGGTGTTTTGAATTTGTGCACAGAGAGGATCGACAGCCCTATTTACAAAATCTGGAATCTGATATAAGCTTGATTGCCAGAGAAGCTGGAAGAGCAGACTGAGGACCTCAGCTCTTTTCTTATTTAGAGGAGACTGTAAATTCAAAAGGATATTATGGATATGAATCCATATCAAGTGTAGCAGTCACTAAATGCAACTATTTTTGTATTATCAAAGGGACTAATAAGTTGTTTGTTCTAACCAACTTTTCTACCACCTCCAATGAAAAAGTAATGTTGGCATCTAAGCAAGCAAAGATGCTTACCTAGGTATCTATCAGACTATTCTGGCTAACCTCCAAGTAGATATGGGGAAATAGCTAAAAGACTGGGATTTCTCAACATCTAACAGTATTGTTGTCATGATAAACGAGTAGCAATGATTTGGGATTTAAAGCACCACTAAATTTTCTGTATTACTTTTTCAAGAAGTCTTATTCTTCTTAGCTGTAGAGACTAAAACAGTAAAGAGCTGTGCTTCTATAGGCAGATACCAGCAGCTCCGTGGAAATCTATTTGAGAAACAACTGCTCAGTATTTTACCAGTCAATGCATTCTGGGTGTTCCTGAGACAAGGATACCTTTTTTTTTTTTTTTTTTTTGGTGTCTCCAAGCAGGTTTCATTTTGTGTGCTTCACAGAAGCTTGATTTGCTCTCCTCCCTTCACTTCCTGCTGGTGTTAGTGTGTTAAGGATGTTCAGACTGAAGCTCAATCAAGAACCTGGGCCTGTATATGGTTTGGTGAGAACGCTTCTCTTAATCCAGTGACTTTGAGTGTTGCTTCTCTCTGCAGATGGTGTTTGCAAGGAAATATCAGAAATGCTGTGACAGCTATTTCAGCTAATTAAGTTACTCTATGGCTTATTTTTCTTTTTACTCTATGAATTTCCTTCCAAACTGAAACCTTTTGGGGAGAACAGTGTTTTAGGTGTCCCCCATACATTTTCAGTAATGTTCTTGGAAAGCTTCTATCATGTCGAAAGAGGAAGAGTTCTGTAGTGAAAAAAGTTTATTGTAAAATAGCAGACCTCAGATTTCTGTACTTCTGGATAAGTGACTAAGCTACTCATTTCCCCCCCATGAAAAAAAATGAAATAATAGTTCAGGCAGATGCTGCAGATGATAGCCAGTATGTCTTGTTTGGTGTGCTGTACTACCAGGTATTTTGTAATAGGCACCTCTCAGTTTCTCTGGTTTTCTTCTCCTTTCTGTGCTGCCTCATACAAATAAATACTTCTTGGGCCAGTGAGAAGCCTTGCAGACTTGTCTTGAGTGTTTATGTATCTGTCTGCTGGCTTGGAGAATAATTCTTTAAGAGCAAGAGTATACACTGGTTTATGCATCCAAGCTTCCGGTTTTCTCATCGTCTGGGATTTTTTTTCCCCTTACTGCTATCCATTTTTCAGCCTCTCAGCCTAGAACAAGACTAGCTAGGAAAATCAACTGAATCTATCCAGTTGTCTTGCTTTTACCAAGAAATTAAATTTCAGTGAAGCCCCAGGGAGAGATTCTTCCACAGTTCTAGATTATCTTTGCTTATCCTGAGGTGTTTGTTCATTGGTTTTTCTTTAGGGGCAAAGAGGACTTGCTCTTTACTTGAATTGAGTCAAAACATTCTTCAGCACCAAGGTCACAAGAAAGAATTGGAGATATTGAGAGACTCAGTAAACTAGGAGGAATTGTCAGTATAAATACTAAGCTGGATTAATTGATGACTGAAAATATACAAAACTTTGCTCTTTATCTGAGTGATAGTTTTTATGGGTAAACATTACTTTATGAAACTACTTATGATGTAGTCCAGAGAAATGAAGCAACAATGAATTGTTTGTAGAGTTGATTTTTTTTAAATCTATTAATAATCTATTAATTTTCACTATAAGGGGGATAGAAGAGTTAATAAACCTTTCTGGCAGAAACTAACCATCTATAACACAGGTGAACCCTGGATTGTGTTGTCTGAGAAATGTAAACCCAATGGTGCTTTCACAAGAATCCTGAAAACAATTGCAAAAGAGAGCTTATATTCAATCAGAAGTCTTCGTGCTTTTAGTAGTTTGGTGTTGCTTGTCATGGTGTAGGGTGAAATATTGAATATAGTGCTGTTTATAGTTGTTTAGTAGTCTTTCTTACTTTCTTATACAGTTTCCTAAGGATTTACATAATGTAATCACAATAGGCAGACTGGTAATCGTCTTGCAAGGTAACTGTAGCCTTACATTTTCAGGGCAGGGTTAACTGGTTTTAATAGCCCAACTGCAGAAGTTAACTTCTCTCTGAATGTAGCATTCAAATAAGCTTTTCTTTTGGTGAGGTCTTAGAATTACACCAATGTTTTTCTGTTTTTAATTTCTATATTAAAACTATTTGTACATCTCTGAATCTAAGGCTTCTCTGTCTCATGATAGGTCAAACTCAAGTTTGAAAAAAGATTTTCAAAGATTTTATGAACCTCTCTGAGACATTTTAAACCTCCACTGTTTTAAGCAACTGTCCTGGATTTTTTTTCATTGTCTTAAGAGGCTTTTTTTTTTTTTCCAGAAGAAGTATTTGAATTTTTTTCTTCCTCCTATTAATGTTTTCAAATGACCTTTAGTAAAGTATGGAATATATTTCTATTCTGCATTCTGGCAGTTTTTTAATCAAAGCATACACAGAATTTCCCTAAAAGAAAACATGTTTACTACTGGCTCTTAAATCTGGTGGTTTATTACCTTTTGGTAACTATAACATTTTACATCTACTCTACCTTTTTTTTTTTTTTAACCCAAACATTTTCATGCATATGTCTAAATTCTTGAGTCATCTTGTGGAAGTGTTTTCTTGCCATAGTTTTTTTTTTTTTTTTTTTTTTTTTTTTTTTAACACCCTTACTGTGTTCTTGCTTTGCATAAGTATTTGTAGCATGTGTCCTCACACTTATTACTAGATGGCTGGAATGTGCTACTCTGAAAAATGAATTTTCTTGAGGAGATGTAGCTTGGATTTGGAGAGGCAAACTTCTTATTTTTGTTTCTGATCATGCTGCCAAGTAGTAAAATACTGTGATTACTATGAAGAGTATTCAGTTGTCACCTTGATTCATGTTGAATTGGTCCCTATTTTACGGAGAGCTTGACTGGTTCTAGTAGTGCAGTTATTTACTTCCTATTTCTACAACTGGATGTTATTTGAAGATGAGCTAATAGAAGTGATTGATTAAGGACTGCTCAAAGGAAGTTCCATCCAGGGGCTGAGTTTGCAGTAGCAAATATTGGCAAAGGGACTTTGAGCATTGAGAAAGATACATAGAAATCCTTGGATATGCATAAATGATTTCTTCTGCCTTCAGTCTGAACTGAGGAACTTTGTAATGCTTTATTCTAAAGAATGCCACTACATGTTCCTTGAGAAGCTGCAGCCATGAATGTGGTGTTACCAACTTGAGTTCTGCTGTTCAGTCCTGCTTCATATCTGCCCTCTGTTTATCATTCTCTGAGAAGCATCAAAGAAACATGTCAATGAAACTGTTGGTGGGCAGGTCCTGAAGGAGTGTGAGAGGAGTAAGATGTGAGAGACTGCTTAAGACACACCAAAGAAAATACTGGCTCCAGTTGAAGATAGTGCTTAAGCTAGAGTTTTTTCAGCCACGAAGCATCCTGATTTGCTCCTTAATACTGATGTGCTATATTAAGAAGTTTTGCAGGGACCTGGCAAAACAAGGCAACTGTTAATATGTGGTAGGTCAAACTGATTGCTGATGTATGCAAGTTAATGTACAGCAGAAGGAATAATGTGAGTTGTTTACATACTGCTCTGATAGCTTCAGACTTAAGTGCAGCCCATAAATAAATAAAAATGAAAAAAGATTTGGTTTGTTAAGAACCAAAAATTACTAACAGGTTGTGGAAAGAACAGAGGAAATAATACTTAATGTCAGTCACCCTCACTGTGGTGTGTGCAGCCATCTGGAAAACTCTGCACTTTTAGCCTGCCTGCTGCTGACAAGAGAGTAGAGATGGAGGTGGAAGAAGCAAAAATAATTAATGGTATGGAAAAATCCTGCAAGGAGGAGGCGTGCAAGGACTGAGAGCACTCTCACGGAGACAAAAATGAATAGAAAGAATAAGTGAAGAAAGATTCAAAATGGGTCATAGCTGAGTTAAAATACTGGGCAAGAGAAAGAAGACCGTTAATGCTTCATCCATGACTACAGATCAAACCTCACAGTTATGTGAACAGTAATTGTAAGGGGTTTTGTTTCATTTTCTGCCATACTATAAGCAGGTATAAGGAACATATCTGAGGCAAGAGATGAGTACAACTGGAGGAAGAACATAAATTATATGTGAAGTAAAACGTGTAAAAAGAATCAGCAAAGTTGCAAATACAATAACAAATCTGGGAGCACAAGTTCAGGCAAGGGCCACAGATGAGACACAGCATTCTTTTTGTGCTGGGAAATCATGGGCTGGCACAATTTTAGTGACTTAGAAACATCTGAGAATTGTACCTCGTGTTCGGTGGCATCAAAATATTATCTGGGAGGTGCTGTTCAGCATGGTCAACGTCATTGCAAGATGATGAAGGCTGTTCCTCCAGATATGTGAGAAGTTATGGAAAGGGTCAGCCAAAAAGTACTTTAAGACTTATTGACCTTTACTTTTGTTTGAAGACTGGGAGGATGCATACATCTTATTTTTTTGTAGACAATACGTCAATGACTTTAGAAAGGTATTCAATTTTAAATAAGGAAATCAGTGTTTTATACTAGAGAATATAAGGCTTTGAAAAGCGTTGAATGCTGTGACTGAAATTACGCTACTTTTGTTTTGGTTTCTATGAATTTGAGAATGTTTTTGTTTTTGGGGGGGGAGGGAGGGAACAACAATTGTATATCAGTTTTTCTTTTTGTTTCAGATATTGACAAAGAAGACCTTAGCAGCATTTGTGTTTATATTAGCCAGACAGTATACCAAAGAGTCAATCAAACAAATTATTTAATAACACACAAATATTTCTGTGGCATAAAATCAGCCAAACAAAATATCTATTTCTATTGAAGATTCTTTTCATCACTACACAAGAAATTATTTTTTTTCATGATTCATAACCTGTTAGGAATTGATATTCTTAACAACGCAGTGCGTTTAGTCATGCAGCTGTCTGCTGTTCTGGTGTGTATGTAATATGTGGATGATATTATGGAGGTTGCTCCAGAGTACTGAGAAAATGAGATAAGGGTGTATTTTTTGGTGATAAAGTTAACTATCTATTTATTAATAACAATATTATTGTCAATGTTGCTGTATTAATCCATTTCTTTCTTTTACCTATACAATCATGATAACAATCTGTAATACTACAGACACAAATAACTAATACTCAGCACACTGACTTCCCATGATGTGAACTGTTGCTAACAAAATACACTGAAGATTTTTATCTAGCATGTCTTTATACTGCAGCTGAAAGCTGTTTAGGATGAAAAATCCATTTGTAATGGGTTATAGCTTATCTGTTCCCTTGCTTTCTTGCAGACAGCCTGAGTGACCATTAAATGTAAGTTTCTGAGCACTGGTGCTGTCTTCCTTGTGTTCCCTGGTGCCGATTCCCACACAGCAAACATGTTTGGGTACTCTGGGTGTCTGCTGTCCATATCTGTAGTTGAGAAGACAGGGACTCTGGTCTGCATTACCCCTCAGGAAGGGGCAAGGGCTGGGAGAACCACCTCTCATGCTAGTAGGGCTCCAGCCAGCTGGGCAGTGATAGTGGGCAGACAGGGATGGAGTGAGCATCCTGGGGCACTGGTGTCGCAACAAGGGTGATTGCCCAGCATGGCAAAAGTCATTGTTGTGAGCTGACTAGCCAGTCTTCTCCAGCACTTTGTGGAGCTCCTGCCAGAAAGAGTGGTATTCATAGCTTGTGCCCTCCCCCAGTGCAAGGAGGATCACTATAAAATGCAGAGGAATATGTGTTTTTACATCTTCAAGTTTAAACTATGAAGCAATTAGATATAGAAACCTTTTTAACCGGTTAGAAAGTAGGCTTTCACTAAAATGTTACTGGTAGAGTTTCTATGCCATAGTAGAGCTGTCTCAGAGGAGTAAAGAAAGTATTTAGTTATGTAATTTACTCCATAAAATGGGTAAGGTGTAATATAACTCTGAGCTGATGAGCATGCTATGCATGTTGTGGCTCTACTGAGCTGAACTTGTTTGCTTATGTTGCCTGTGGTAGATGGCTATGGTTCACAGACTTTTTCTAACACATGGACACACTATAATTTGCCTGCAATGTGTCCTGGTGATTAAGATGTCAAGACTCCTCACAGGAATACAAGCACCAACTCTCCCTCAAAAAAAATCAAAACTTTTTTTTTCCTTTTTTAATCAAACCTAACTTGACTTACTACTTCTCAGCAGAAAATACTCAGTGTCTTGGGAAGGAAATCCCAAATGAGATCGCATCTGTCAAGTGGTGTTTCCTCTGGATCTAGCGGAGAAGGAGCTCTAGAGAGGTTTTTCACCCAGACATCATTTAGTGTCAAATATTGTTGTGTATGATGTGGTTCAAGATCAAGTTTGAAAGCCAGAAGGCTGGTACATAGTTCTTTTTTTGTTTGTTTGTTTTGAACAGTTTTGCAAGGTCTGGAGTCTCTGCAGCAGCTGAGTGCATGTGCCTTTAAGTACAGTGAAACATTTTTGTTATGTGTAAATCTAGAGCAGCATTATCTACGAATCTGAACTTTAGAAAAAGCCTTTCATGTGAAGGGATGATCTGATTTTTCTGAGAAGCACTGAAAACCCTTAAGTCCTTCTCACATTAATGCAAGCAGAGGGAGGTACTTGAGCAGCATTGTGAATGGCTGTTCACGAAGCTGCATGATTCCTTGCTGCAGGAAACTGTAGATCTTAGAAGCTGAAGGAATCCGTGGTGGCAGGGAGGAGGCTGTCAAGGATTATACAATGTAAAACAAAAATCAAGCAACAACAACAAAAAAGATACACCATCATAAAACAATACTACCACCTGTTCAGGAGGTCTTTGTACCAAAAGTCACTTGTGGCTATTCTGCAGACAGATGGATGTAAACATGCTGTTTTGTTCTCTTCCCTAAACAACTGCTAATGACCAGTACCAGCAGCAAGCTTTGTTTAATCTGATTTTATATGTATATATCCCCCATATCAGTAAAAACAAGACAAAATATTGTATTTCTCCTATTTCACTGATAACTCATAACAGTTCTACAGATGTTTGGGCGACACTTTCATGATTTAAAAATTGATACTGGAAACTCAGCATCACAGTTATCTATTGAGAAATTCTGTCTGTTAACTATTTAATCTCTTCTAAATGGCTAAATTTCTGGCTCATTTGGCTTTTTGCATTGCAAGAATTTTTAATCATATCACAATGTACCGAATCACTGTACCAAAAATACTGACGGGCTGTTTTGTGGTCCACTAAGAGGCACTTTGAATGCTTTCCTCCAGACTCTAGAATAATTTGAAAAGGTGCAGGCCTGACTGACAAATGAGTTTGTGCTAGGGTATCTGTTCAGAGACCATGAATCCTGTGCAGTGCGTTAATGGCATATGATCAGAAGCTTCTCTAGAAACTGCATTGCACACTGAAATGATTTGGCACTAGGTCTGAAGAGAGTTTTGAAGATGTTTTTATTCCTATTGCACCATGTGGAGTGTTATTTTTCTTTTTCCCATCTCTTGCTTTCCAGGAGATGTTGTGCTATACTGCTCAATTTCACCATTGCTAAGCTCGAATCTCTCCTTCAAACATTAGGAATCACTTTTTTATGTTTATTGTGACAGCCAAAACTGAGCAAGGATCAATTTGGGGAGGCCAGCCTAGACAAATTCAAGTGATGGATTTTGTGAGCTCAGGAAAAAAAAAAAAGAAAAAAAAAAAAAACAGCATTAAGAAGAGAAGGGACGCATGAAAAATGGGCTAGAAGGAATGAGTGGAGGCTGTGTTGATGTCCACAGCCGGAGCAGCAGAAGAAGCATCAGGTGCTTGTAAGTGTTCATTTGAACAAAATTTTTCTGTCCTGTGGATAAGCAGATGCCTTGGTATGCACCATCTGTGGGTGTGGTGGCCAGTACAGTAGACCATCTATATATGGGTGACTGATTTAATGTAAGACTCTGTTACACTCGTGATGCCACTATATTGTCTGCTGCAACTGTTTGGTGCTTGTATTGAGCTCCTGGAAGAACATTTGCACCAGGGACCCATCGCTGTGCCCTTTCTCTCTCTCCTCTGCCCCTGAATTGCAGTGACCCTCCTTAGGGGAGAGGGGGTGTCCTACTGCTACCGACTGCTACCCCTCACGTGAGCAGTGCTGATCATCTTGCTTGACTCTTATTCTGTGATAGTACCTTCTTCCCTTTCCAATTCCAGCTCCAGCACATCCCATTTGTGATCCATACTGTCTCATTTACTGCCATACCAGGATCATTCAATCTCTGCCTGACAGCCAAGTTTAGATGCTGTTTACTTGCTCCTTCTTCCCCAGTATTTTGCTGTACCTCTGTAATGCTTCCTCTTGCAGACATTCCTCTGTCCCTCTCCTTCCATATTCTCGGCTCTGTTTTCTTCTCTTCTCCAAATGACTTGTCCCTTTTTCATCACTGCCACTGTTCTATATGTTGGAGATAGGACACCGTCTACCTACTCCCAAAGAGGAGGTGCTTGTGAATTGCTGAGATGTACCAGGAGGTTGAGGATGCTGGGGAAATGACCATGTAGCTACCTGGGAAACAATAGTTTGACCTAAGAAAATACATCCATCTGTTGGAGCTAGATGAAATAGCACATTGAATTTTATCTGCTTGCTGAAAGCTGAGTAAGGAACAAAACTTTTTTTTTTTTTCCTTCTCTCTGATGTTTACTATGTTTTTTCTTTTTGTGCTATAGCATTTGAAAAGAAGAGGCTGCTTACTGTAACTCTGTTCAGCATCATGTCACCCTCATTTACTTGAAACAATGTGCAGTTCTTTGTCTTCGTGCTCCTACACTGGAATCTAATTATTTCCACCTGTGTATTCCTAGTGTAATACAGTAGGTTTTTAAAAGTGTGACTACTGGGTAAAACATGAGACAGGGCAATTCAGGACAGAGAATTACATTTGAATTTTGGTAAGTGCAAAATTACTTTTGAAGTTTAAAAACAAAAAATCAAATAGTCTTGTCCCTGGCTACTAAACAGGCCATCTTCAGAACCTTCTGGCTGAGCTTCAGCATCAGGAGGGTCCCTGTGTCTCTCTTCACATATACTGTTTTGCCCTGGAATATGTGAAGCCATCAAAGGAGAAACCTTGCCTCCTGAGAACTGTATGTCGCTTCAGATGACTCCATCAGTTTTTACTCCAAATGAATAATTTCAAGTGAGGAAGATAAAGCTTGCAGAGCTAGCAACCAGGTTTTGGAGTTCTGCATTCCTGCTAGCTTTCTGCAGGATGTTGTGCCACCTTGTTTACCTCTTTCTGGCAGGCTACCAAAGCACAAAGGGAATTTCCCTGTTGCCCCATTTTAATAAAGAAAACTGTCATATTTGCCACTGTGCAAATATGGCACATGAAATTAATTTACTCTTGTAGTCCTTTTTTTGAAAGCCTTACAGATCACCAGTATTAGAAAAGGAAGTTTGATGGTTTGATGGGTGGAGCACAATTTTTCTTTCTTTTTTTTTTTTTTAAACAGCTCCAGAGAAATTTAATTCCCTTTTGCACAAGATTTCTTATCAGCATTCCATGCTCTTATTTCCATTCTCTTCCAAAATCTACAGCTTTATTTCATGGATGACTGATTTTTTGAAGTATTCCATATCCATTAAATGAAGTTAAAACTTCATAATGTTAGTGGAAGCAGTTGTACCTTCCTGTGGTATAGAGGGAACCTATAATAAAATACTTCAAATAGTGCACAGTGCATATAAGTAGAAGGGTTTCTATATGATGTAAATGCAATATTCTGGTAAAGGGTTTGGCTAGCTCTATTCCAATATCCTTATGCCAAGAAAAGAAAGGAAACCAGCAAAATATAAAATATTATATATAAAACTTTAATATATATATTGCTATATATCACGTGTATATATTATATATATAAATTTCCCTCCCAGCTTCCTTGATACAGCAGGGGCTGGCATGGCCATAGTCAGTCTTGGCTATTAGTATGACTAGATGAAAAAAGCTGTAACAAGAGAAGGGGACCCAGCTGTGAGGGATTCTGGAACACAGGAAAATGGAAAAATCTTCGTGTTCCTAACTCTCACTGTAATTTACATGACTGATGACTGACTAGAGAGGAAGACTACTTCCTTTTAGATGAAATAAATGTCCCTTAATGTTTGGATATAGTCTATTGAAGGTGAAGACTAGAAGACATCTTCAGTATGTAACCCCATAGAGACATGGACCAAAATTTTTGCCAGGTTATGTAGTACTTACAATTACAAAGCCAAGGGAAAGGCATGCAAACTGAAGAAATAAAACATGTTAACCACAACATAAATGTAAATCTCATTTTAAAATACCTACTAACCTTCAAAAACAGTAGTTAGGGCTGATGTGAAGATTTTATTATCATAAATAGCCTTACTGCAATTCTAATGCAGGTGCCATGGATCATTTCACTTAGTACGTCATTAACCTATCATCTTAGTCATCTAAACAACTTCAAAACAACTGAAGTGTTACTCAAAACTCTTCTAAATTAACTCTAATATTTCTACAGTTCTTAAAATGAGCTTTCATTTTAAGTAGTAAATCATATAATTCAAACTGCCCTTCATATTTTATCCTTAGTGCAGTACTCAAACCTTGTTTGTAAACATTAATCTAATCTTTAAGTGTCCTTTGTAGTAAGAATATTCTTTCCCAAAGGTGTATTTAGCATTATTTTGTGTGAATTACAACTATAAAGTAAGGAATCTGGTAATATCTTTTTCCTTTAGTGAATTCTACTCACAGTAACAATCAAGTAAATTTTATTAATGTGAATTTTCATCTACAAAAAAATGAAAGTGTAAAGAATCCTTTTCAGCAATTGACAAGATGATGTGAAAATAAAAAATTAACATTAATTTTTCCAACTCCATAAGACCAATTTTTTTTTTTTTTGTCAGTTCCTTAAAAGACAAAAGTTTTCTGATTCCAGGAACTTCCTATACTGATTCCATTCCATGTGTTGCTGGTGTTTTGTTGTTGTTGTTTTGGTCTTAATTTAGAAGACAATACATTGTCTTACAAAATTTGCTTACAAATTCTTGCAAGCGGTAGTCTGGATTGTATATAGAGAGCACTTTTTTAGAGAGCACTTTTTTTAAGGCTTAATATTGTTATATGCAAAATACATAAAACATAAACAACAGCGAGTACTTTCTGAGTACTTATAGCTTATGAAGCAATCTATGCACCCACAGAGGACCAATATTGTCACCAAAAATAAAAAAATAAAAAGGAAGAAAATCTTCAGAATTTGATAAGAATATCTCCTCTAAGACAGCCTGTAGGCCTTGAAAAATAATTGACCTTTTCCTAAGAAACTGTCAAAAATTATCCAATTTAGGATGGAAATATCACAAACAGGAGAATAGTTTCTAATGTTCAATCCTTTTTCTTTCTATATATAATCATACATCTTTATATAAATAGTGTTTATTATTATTATTATTATTATTTTTATTTTGTAAATCTCCTACATAAATAAACACTTTTTAACCTGACATCCTGAACTACTAAAACTTGACCTGGAGTGTGGAAGGAATTACCCAGATGCTTAACTTGCATTTTTATGGCACTAAGACTGAGTTGAACTCTGTCATATGCCAGCTTAAAGGGAATTTGTAGGTGTGAAGCAATTTACTAGGGCAAATTTAGTCCTTGAGCATAATCTTTCATTTCTGCAAACTTCCTTTTCAGATTATATCACACCTCTCTGCCTCTATGTTGAGCTTTTATACACCAGCAAATATGATAAAAATGTACATCTGTTGGGTTCAGCCAATGACTGGGATTCTAATGTGGGAGAAAAACCACACGTGCGCATGCGCGCGCGCACACACAAAAACCTTCAACATAAAATTACTCTGAAAATGGATCTGGAAAGGCTGCCATACTAGCCATGGTGCCAGAGGTTAAAGCAGGGCCTCCAGAGCCTAAGCATGACAGCAGATACATATTCTGACCCTAAATTGCTCTAGTTGTCATATTGTCAAGGAATTGGATATGGGTTCAATAAAGGAAGAAAAAAAGATCTGCATTACATTTATCATGAGGATTTTTTAAAATATTTGCACACAGCAACTTTCTATGCACATATAACGTGCTGAGTTTAATTTCCTTACCATCTTTACTGGAGTAAATTTTATTTCACTAATTTGAGTTAAAGTCCAAAACACTTAGCTAATGTGAAAGTACATGGCTGATATTTCAGCAAACATCAGTTTAGGTTAGGGTGATACACTAGGGAGAGAAGGAAATGTCACTGATATGGTAAAAACACTATTTTCACTTCAGCTGCCATTTCACACTTTTAATGCCAGAGAAATGCTCTTTCTGTTCATGGAAAACAGAAATATCAGAAATCATGTTTGCTTCATGGTTTGGAAGTAAACAGTACAAAGCAGTGCTTTTCAGTACTACTCCTTATGCTCCTTTAGAGGGAGGTCTTTGGATTTTTTTTTTCTCTTTGAGATTAAGACCTGGCCTTCATCAAGGCTCTCACATGTCTATCAAAAAAATGTATGTTCAGAGCAGCGAGGGGCTTCCTGAGAATCTACTGGGCTGATACTAAAGGGGTGGAAAGAATTGCTTTGGTTATGTGAACCCAATGATTCCCTTCTCCTCAAGAACTGCACGGTGCATCTTCAGTTTTGCAAGGGTTTTCATACAGTAGTTCTTCTTGGGCTATGCTGACTGCTGTGTATGACGTTATAACGTCTCTCAGCAGGTGTATGCATCTTCTGTGTGTGTCATTCCTCAGCTTCTTTTGTGACTGTATTGGGGTCAGAAGGATACATGGTAATACAGTTCTCATTTTCTCTAGATGAAAATCGCTGACTGCTGCAGTTAAGGCTGCTATGAAATACTTTAGCTTAAAATTCATATAAGACTCCTCCAAAGATGAGGTTATCCCAGCTGATGTCAATATGAGAATTTCATTGCAGATTTTTTTTTTTCCTGCAAGAGGGATAAGGAACATATATAAATAAATACCTTAAAATACTCATTTATTTATTTATTTTATTTTAGGGAGAAACTTCTGAAATGTTAGGGGGGAGGGTAAAGAAAAAGTACATGAGAATGATCTTCCCCTTTTATCCTCTCAAGAAAATGTTTAAGACGGTGGCACCCTCAGTTCAGAGAACAAGCATATAGAGATGTTTTTTTCAAAGTAAAAATAGTCAGAGATTAGAATATCTGAATTTAAGTTTGGTAGTGAACTAAGTGGGAGGCTTTAACCATAGGTATGTTTAAATTAAACATGTTCTGAAAGCTCCTTTTCCAACTTTCTTTGATCTTTATTGTATTTCTCATTCATTGAAATTATCCCAAAATGCAATATCCCAGCAACTGCTGGGATATCCTGGAGCTGTGAACCAGAAGCAGAGGAAGATTTTACGGAATAGGTTGGCTGGTAGTAAAATACAGAGGAGGTAGGATGTGTGTGTTAATTTTTAAAACCCTGAATTAAATTCACTTTGGTTCTGAACCATGCTCATATAGTAACCTCATATAGTGTTTGTTCATTTCACTTTACTTTTGGGGTAAGAATGTGGCTGGGTTGGAACTCTCTGGAGTTGTCTTGCAAGCTATGCTGTTGGGTTCCACAGCAGAGGAAGACAGAGGGTGATTGCCAATTTTCCTTCCCCTGACCCAAAGATTTCACTGTTTTATTTATTTATTTTTTTTCCTGTAGTATAGGAGTGAATCTTTCCCACAATAAGAAGACTGGACAATAATTTGTTATCTTGTCTGAGACAAAAACTTAACTCAAAATATTTGCAGTTCCCTAATGGCCATTTCTTTATGTTAGTGATGCTTATTCTTAGACTGAGGCATTCATACACATTTAGACTTTTATTTATTTTTTTTTCCTGTAACACTGAATTAAGAGGTAAATAACTGTCTGTCTAAATATAATTCCTTTCTCCTTTCCACTATGCATGGTCATTCCTCTGAATGTGACCATTTTTTTCTCAGGGATGCATGCTGCAAATAACTAAATTTGCAGCTTGCAAGGACTAGGAAGGAACTTGTGCTTCTTGACACCTGGGTAGAATGCTACTTTTCTTGGAGAAATGATCTTATATCTCCAAACCTTTCCTCACTCAGTACCTCCAACAAGTGTTTTGTCAGCGTACAAAGGATGCATGCTCAGGCCTGCAGCTTGCTCTGGAGGAGCTGGATAAGGAGGTGTGGGGTTGGATAAGACAGTTTATTGTTTGTTTCTAACACTTCATCTATTTTAGAAACAGCGTGTTACTGAGGTCTTCAGATAATACCAAGAAAACAGCATTTTTTCTCTCCCAAGAAATATTTGTAATACTAGCTTCAACAATGAGATTATATTTGTGTTTTGTAGCCAAATGTTTCTAGTGTTTAATGATGTTTCAGTACCTGCTGCTTTCTTGATCTTCCTGGGTTATATATGGGGTAGAGGTTTTTTTTTGTTTTTTTTTTTTTTTTTTTTTGTTTGTTTGTTTGTTTGTTTTTTCTCCTGTCTTAGAAGTAGAAATTAAGGCACAATGGGTAATTTTTCATAACTGCTGGTGCCAGAATAAGATATAGTTGGTTGCAGAGCTCCTTGGTGGGCACAGCCTAATCAGGCCTCACAGGGCTTTCCTGTGGACAGTGGGAGCACTGGGGCCTCTCCAGCAGCTGCTGTGGCTTTCTTCTCTCCCTAGAAATTGATAGCAAAGCTCTGTCAGATCTGCTCTGTAGAAAAATGCAGGCTTCAAAGTCCAGACAGATAGGCAGGTGGTTTATATGAAAAACCTCTTGCTTTTTCCTGCTTTTCAAAATTCATGCTGTGACACAAAAAATGCGTCGTAGGAAGGGAGAGGAAGCCTGGACTCCCACAGAGGCTCAGGCAGGAGGCTGCAGAGATAGGCCTGAAATGTGAGGGGCAGGGTCGGGGGGATGGTAGGTCTTGACATCTCAGGCTGTGTGCTAGGGCTTGCAGAAAGCCACGGTACTCCAAAAGGGGCTCTTCCAAGTTGGAAAAAGGGACTGAGTGTGAGATTAATCCTGTTGTCACGAATTACTGATGACTGCACCTAGTAAAAAGGAGACAAACTATATATGTTATTAGAAGGAGAGAGGCTGTGCGGTTGATTTGGTTTTCATTTTGTTGCATTACTCTGAGCATGAGGAGGAGAGGCCTCCAGCAAGAACTGGAGATGACGTGGCCAAGAACTGGCTGCGAACATCTCCAGGACAGGAGGATTTTTATAGTGTTGCATGGTTGGCCTGGGCGAGGGCACATTGGTGGGGTCATGTCACTCAGGCAGAGAGTAGTAAAGGTAGCAGGGAGCTAATAAAACCCCTGAGCAACTGATGGGAAGGGCTCAGAAATTGTCTGAGAAGTCCGAAGCTGAGGCTGGGAACACAAACCAGCTTGTGAGAATGCAGGACACAGGAAGAGTTATGGAGAAACTCTATTCTGTCTGACATGGTAACTATGCTTATGATACTAAAAGTAAATCTAGATTTTCTTGTTCATTCCCCCCCCCCCCCCCAATCTAGCATTTTGTGTTTGAAATTCTTTCTTGTTCTTTAGTGAGCTCCTTGTAAGGAGAAGGTGTAGGCACACCTATCCCAAGACTGTGGTTTATTCTGGGTCCTGGAATTTTACAAGAGTAACAGTAGATATATAGATAAACTGGTGAAAGGCCCAGAAAGAAGGGCAAAATGAGTATGAAAACATAAAAAAGTGATGTGAGAAGTAATTAAAAAAATCAATTAAACTAGGGGTGGATTCTGGAGATGAAATTAACTTGGAAGACTGCTTCCTGGGTGGTAAACGTTTTAAATATAAATAGTGCAATTATCCATGGCAACATTGATTACTTTCATGGAGAGTTAAACTTACAATTTAGTAAGCAAATATAATCTAGTAAGACTGTTGTTCTAAGTGCAGGACAATCAGCTGTACTCAAACAGCTTTCAGTAATAAATTGTTTTTCATGACTTGCTTCTTTCCAAGGAGAGAAAGAGGAGGAAGGTGATTCCTTTTGTTCTGTGATCTCTGATCAAGTGAAGTAAAAAAAAAAAAAAAAAAAAAAGTATTTTAAAGTACCTAGACTCTGAGCCTGGATCTTCATTGACATGAATCCTGGGGACTAGACTCTATGGGGAGGGGCAGTAGAAAATCACTTTGTCAGAAGAACACTTCAAAAATAATGTAAAGAAACACATGGTAGGACTGAACCCAGTTAGATTATTATTATTATTTTTGGCTATGTATTTCTTAATGATTGGAACCTGATTTTACTGTTGAGAGATTTTGACCATATTTTGTGATGAGGATAATCAGATTCAGGGTCTTTTTGTTTAGATGAAAGAGGTAAAACACTAAAACACTGCACATGCTTAATATTAACATGCCTAGAGGAGCAGGGATTTTGGAGCTTTCTGAGGGAGAATTAGGTCCTTGCTCAATTGATATTTTGGCTTCAGCCTCTTCTTTCAGATAAGATATTTCTTTGTCCTGATAGATCTCTTTCTTCTTGCTGACCTCCTGAAGATTCATCTTTATATTTAAAAGTTACCAACTGTCTTTGAATGTTAGCTCACTTTTAAATACTTTCTTCAAGAGAAAATGTAATTCATTCTTAAATGTAATTATTTCTGTTTAAAACAGCTCTTTATTTATTTGTAGTCTTCTGAGTAACCAGATATTTTCTTTTTATTTGCTTAAACAAACCATAATCTTCTTCTCTGGGTCCATTCAAAATCTATCCAACACATGAAAAACTGCATCTCAAACCTAGCAAGGCTAAGACCCTTATTTATATTATTATATAAAGCTTACTAAAAATTAAGCATCTGGCTTCAGATTTAAAAATATTCCAAGGCCTCTAAAACACTTCATATATTTTAACATATTATTGTTTTTTTTTTTTTTGAAAAAGTGAGAGATTTTTTAAAATTTACTAGAAATTTCTCCTCTTTTACATAGAGCAAATATCATTTATGCTATATAAGCAGGACAGCATGGATAGGTTCTGGGCTCCTGCAGATTTATGCACTTTTCCTCCTTGTTAACAGAAATACAGGCTTACTAAGGAAACTTGGTGTTGAGATACACTTCCTCCCACAGATAGGAAGGAGGAAGGAGCTACAGCTATGTATTTTTCTTGTGAAGTTGCTTCAAATTGCTATGTGCAGAGTCTTAGAGATTAAGCTGAAGCATTTCCTGGACTTGAGCCTTAAAAAGATGGACTTTTTATGATTATGGTGATATGAGATGTATAGTTAATTCAGTACAGTTAGCTCATTTAACAAATCTTAGTTAATTAACCTCAGTCAATCCTGCTGACATAGATTTGCAAATTCTGGTACCTCCTCTAGCTGGGACAGGGCTGGTGGCCAAGAATATAATCTGTGGAATGACAGTTAAAAAAGATAAACGTGATTTTCTGCTTGTTCTACTGGGCAGAGGCCTTTTTTTTTTTTTTGGCTTTGTTTTTCTCTTTGACATGCTAATGCAAATTGTTGAACTGAATTTGCAGACCTACTAGGGAAAATGCGGTGCTTTTGTTTTATGTATTCAATTTCTTTAGAAAGAGCTTATGCAGGATGGAGACTATCTTGCCCATTTAAGTATGCTGACTTCCTTCTTACACAAAGGAGAAAGAAAAAGTACAGGCTGTTTCAAATACAATTTAAGAGTGCTTGTCTCCCATGGGAAAGGGAAAGTCTCAAGCAACCTACGGATGGTAGGTGAGTCATGTAAACATTCTTCCTATACCATATCTCCAATGGCGAACACGATTGTTGCTGCAGTTTATCATAGATTGATTTGTCTTGGAAGGGACCTTAAACACCATTGAGTTCCAACCCCCTGCCATGGGCAGGGACACCTCCCACCAGACCAGGTTGCCCAAAGGTCCATCCATTCTGGCCTTGAACGCCTCCAGGGATGGGGCATCCACAGCTTCTCTGGGCAGCCTGTGCCAGGGCCTCACCATCCTTTGAGTGAATTGCATTCTAACATCTGATCTAAATCTCCCCTCTCATGGTTTAAAATAATTACCCCTTGTCCTATCATCACACTCCCTGACAAAAAGTATGGTCCATATACCATCCAAAAAATTAGAAGCTGAAAGCAAATTCCTACTTGGGTATCTGCAGGTTTTTGCAAACCTGTTGTGTAGGGAAAGCTTTATTTTCTTTCTTTATACAATGAGGATGGAGACCTTTCTAACTGTAGTTACTTTCTAACTGTAGTTAGTGTGATTCCTTTCTTGAGTCAGAAAAGAAAATGGAGGAAATAAATTGGTTTCACCTTCCCATTTCCAGATCATCAATCCCTTCCAGCTTGACTGAAACTGTGTATCACTGGATTTTCATGGTCTGTTTAGGCTTTGGCTTAATTTCCAAAATTATCAAGAAAACAGAAATGGTTAATCATTCTAAAATGCTGGATGGCTGTATCTCACCTGGTGAGTCTTGGGGAATGCTTGTGCTTGAGGCAGATGCTAAATCAAGGCATTTTTTGCTCAACATCATGTACTTGTGGACTTTAAATGTGCCAGGTGTCTGTCATCTAGAAACAGCATGCTTTAGTGGGCTGGGCTGACAGCCAGAGACTCTGAAGCTGCATTCTACCTGTTTCTGGCTTAATAATGCTTTATCCTTATGTAACACTTTATTTTGCAGTTGTCTTTCACTTTTCTCTCTCCTTACCTCCCCCGCATCTAGGCTGTTACTGCATCTTGCCAGCAGTAGATAATAGGAACGCATTAGTGCTCCACTGGCATCTTAAGATCAATTCAAATCTATAGCTTTGTCAGTGCTACCATGCTGCTAAAAACAGCTACCTTCAAATTATTCACTTTTTTTTTTTTTTCTCCATAGGATTTGACATTGTTTGCCTTATGGTCTGTTCCTAGTGCTATTATTTTATGTGGAAATTGCAGGGTAAAGTCAGGTGGCTTCTTTTCAATGGATTTTTGATAAAATACAAGTTGGATTTTACTAGAGATCTTGCACTGAAGTAGCAAAAGGCAGATAATAAGGAATTTACCAGGTATTTTTGCAAAGAGTAAATGGGGGGGGGGGGGGGGCGGGTGTTGGCAAAAACCTGCTAATTGAGAAAACATATCTTGCTGCTCACAGAGCCAAAAATGCCAGCTGCTCTTGACAGTTTAATTATGGAAGGCCAGTAGACATGGACAAAGCTGCTCTCACTAGTTTTGATTGATTAAATTGTGATTTTAAAGTGGAACCCAAGAAAGTTAGGTGCTGGATTGTCTCAGGTTAGAGCCAATTACAGAATGTTCCTGTGTTCTTGTAGGTAAAATGTGTGTGTTCCTTTGGGGGAAATATGAGGTAGTAATTTTGGGTTAGTCTTGTCCTTGGTGAAAAAAGTGAGGATACAGGCATTACCTAAGATGTTGCTACACTCTAAAATAAAAGCCTAGCTTTCTGTCATAATCATGGTGGTGTCTTTTTAATTTAACATCTGACAGACAGCTTTAGGAGGAAGCTTCTGCAGTCTGCCCTTTAGCTACAGTGCCTTGAGAGAGTAGATGAATTACGTGTGTTTCACGATGACTATGGAGAGTAGAAATAGTATTGCTATGTGTAAGTGCTATGCTGAGAAGTGCCAAGAAACACTAATAGCATGAGATGGGGGAAAGGGCTGTGTCTTCAATTAAAGGCAAATGTTGAGGATAGAAACACCTGGCTTTTTGTTCAGTGCTGAAGTTTTCATAGTTTGTTTTCCTTTTTCATTTTTTTTAAAGTGTAGATATTTAAAACAAATAACATTAATGTCTTCCTGTGTTGAATATGCTGTAGAGACTTGGTCAAGATCACAGCTTCTGCAGGATGTCTCAAGTTGGCTTAAAACTCTTAGAGAATATCTTGCTATTTAATTATCTTCACTTTTTAAATTAAGCACCTTCATTGTAATGTGAATTTATTGCATTCAGCTTCAAGCTTATGGAGGGTATACATCTACTTGGCAGATCGTAGCCCTTAACTTTCAGAATTTTTACCCTTTAGGTAGACAGGAAACATGATCAAATTATACTGCCATTATCCTTCATTTGGTAAAACCACATAGATTGAGCTTTAGACTATAGCTATTGTAATTTTGCTAAATTGATGTATGGTGGAATGACACATCTCTCTTCTCTTTTGAATCTCAAGGCTTAGGCATAATTGTTCAGGCTTCTTTTGTTTCATCTTAGGGGATTATTATTTTTCATCTTCTACTTTTTCTGGTGCATGTTTCAATGCAGGCAAAACATCAGGATGAAATGCCACAGCTTTTGTGAGAACTCAAAAAGTACCATATTTTTCTGTGATATTGAGATGTACCTTGATGAGAGATGCATGGGAGAAGTAAATGCTAATGACATAAAAGTTGATAGGTGAAGTACAACCATACCTTGGTTAGAAACTGCTGCTCCCATTATTTATGCTAATGGTCAGAAAAGAGCTGCTTAGGTTTGGCATTCAGGGAGTACAACTTGTGTAAAGAACTTTCCCAAGTATAAAGATATACCTCAGGTCTCAGACCTGCAACAATCCCCTTTCCACGAGCTTGGAAAAAACAAAGGAGGGTTACAGCTTGAGTATCAGAGTAGGTGTTTGCCAAAGCATCTAACTAGGAGATAAGGATTTTCTGAGTTTAGTGGCATGATGTTCTTGTTTTCATAGAAGAGAAGTCAGCCTCGCAGTAAGCAAATGGATGTCTTACTGACATCAATTAATGTTCTTTCTATTCGTGCCAGGGCTGAGTTTTATTCTTCAAGCCTGCTAGGTGCATGCTAGCTAAATAGCAGACAAATGCAAATGGCCTTATTTTATCACCTGGATAGCATGAATACCTCTTGCTATTCACCTGTAACTAGGTTAGACGCTTGGAATGAAGAGCTATAGCTCTCTGTCTGGTCAATGAAGAACTATACAAGGGTGTCCTGAATCATCCTCTGCATGCTTCGTTGATCATGGAGGAATGTAGAGTCTTAGCTCAACCCCATGTTAATGTGAGTTTGCTCTTTATACACACATGGATCTGAGTTTAGTATGCCTGAGCTTGATTTGGCCTGTTTCACCCCCCCACCCCAGTGTTCTCTAATATAAGAGATTTGTCTTAATCGTAGTGTAAGGCAAAACATGAAATTACAGAAGACACAAGCTGGATGTCACCTTATCTCTGTAATTCATGAGGCGATGCTGTACCTATAAATCACAAAAATTTAGCAGCGGCAACTGCAGCCAGATAAAACATTGACAAGGGCAGCTGCGAAGCAGTGAAAGACAGATGAAACTATGACTTTTTGTCAACTGGCTTCTCCCTCCTGGAGTATATCTGGTGTCAAGCTGTCACTCCACTTGACTTCAGAATGAACAGAGTGAGCTGGTAAAACAGTGTGAGCCCTTTCATCTTTTCTTTCTTGGAAAAATTGGGAGATCGACATAATTCATGAGATGTTCAATAAGATGTTCTTTCTTTGTTGTCCTATCTTCCAATCAGTCTTCCAAATGCCACCCACATCCCTACCCCTCCCATAGTGTATCAGCTTGTAGCTTAAAACTATAGTCTCTAGCAGTCCAAAATTCTAGGTAAGTAACGTGTCCATACAGCACTGTATGAAATAGTCTGGCTCAGGCAATAAAAATGACTATGTAAGTGCAGAAAAGATCTTAAATCAAGAATCTGTTCATCGTGGTAATTCCTCTAACTGAAATATCCAGTGAGTATTGTTGAAATATAGGCTATCAGATTACAGTTTAGCTTTGTCTGTTTTAACCTCCATATATATAGAAGTGATATGTTGTTTTCTTTTTTAAATCTTTTTATTTACATATGGACATTACATTCTAGCTGCAAAATATTTAAATACTACGAGAAAATAGGATACAGATAGCTATCGTTCCACCATGTGAGTCTCATGGCTGCAGAAATAACTTGGATTTATTTATTTATGAATGATTTTCAACCCTCAGGCATAGTTACACAGGCTTTATTCTGTTATTTATTTAATATGCCATTGAATAGTTGGAGAAGTCATTACAACAATATTTCCTCCAACATCAGCTCATCAAATATCAAAAGCCTTAGCTGAAGACTGTATGAGATCACTGATAATCATTGACTCAGAAGTACATGAACTTCCTTAATTTTATTTCTATACAAATATTGAAGAGGTGGACGTGAGTCATTAATGAAGATCTTGTTGATGGATGTCAATTTGTCTTCCAAATTCTGTCTTCCAATGCCACTTAAACTTGTGGTGTTGGAAGGACTTTGGTTCCTGGCTTCTATTAAACCCCCAAATACTATTTTTCTTTTACCCAAGGTTTACATTATTTGCCATTTTTTTTGCATTATGGAAGACTTAATTTTGGACAAATTGAATTCTTTCCATACAGATAGACTTAGTTTCGTTATGGACTGTGGGAAAGGACAACAGCATATGCTTCTGTGTCCCTAACTGCAGAGGTCTCAGTTTTGTATCAACATTTTCACTGGACATATAAAATATGTATTTGTATGTAGAGGGGGGAGAAAGGAGGGATCTTTACACTAATCTCTGAAGTAGCTACCCTAAGTTTCTGCTGTTACCTGCTTCTGAATTTCTTCAAAGAAATAGAGGTTCGTGATGGAGGAAGTCAAGGTTCCTTTTTCAGCTTAGGGATTTTCCATTACTTGTGCTGTATTTTATGTAAAATAGTGATAGCTCTGTAAGCATGTTTCAGAAGCTTCAATAGTGATAGCTCTGTAAGCATGTTAAGAAGCTTCAAAATTAAGCTACGAAGAGAAATTTTGCTGTGTACTAGGGGAAAAAAAAAAAATCTAATTCAAGCACCTTATTTTGTGTTTTAGCAGGATCAGGATTAGGAATTAATCTTTTGTTGTTGTTTTGTTTGTTTAATAACCTTTGGTATTTTGCTGAAAATCTAGTCTGGATTCAAGTCTGATGGGAAGAAGTGGTGACAGACATTTTAATAATAATAATCTCAGAAATGCTGAAAGGTTTTGACTTTAACAGGTTTTCAGAGGAATGGTATGCAAAATAAGGGCATGGAGCCCTTAGGGTCAAGGTCGAATAGGTACACTTCAGATGTTGAGGGCCCCAGATCCAGGCTCCTTTTGTGTCCTGGCCACTCCCCTCCTGGAAAGGTGCACTGGGTACCAGATGTGCTGTGGGGTGGCTGGCTTTGCCTTTGTGCAGCACTGGTATCTGTTATCTTTGCAGTATGCAGCATAGATGGAACTGATTAATGTGCAAGATAATTTAGATTCGATCTTTGAAAAATCTGAAAAAAAGTGACTGAGCTAAAGCCCAGTAATATTGTAATATTCATAGTAGTACAAATTATGTGAAGAATTCTAAAACATAATGCAAGAGTGCTGTCTGCTCAAAGAAAATTGTCTGGTATGTAAGCTAAGTGGCTTTTGTTTTCATTTTTGTTTTTATTTTTTATTTTTTAAAAGAAGAGTATATATTACAAAATGGATAAACGATGAGCAAAGACAAAAGATTGTTTATCTCCCACTATGGAAGACTACATTCAGAATACCTATAATGACCTTGGCAACCTGCTTAATGAATAAATGGAGTACTCAGCCATATCTGATAATGAAAATGAAGCATGCTTAATTGACTTAGCACTCAACTAATCATCAGTTAATGCAGTCCTGAAAATTGTGAAGTTATTTCATCCTAGAGGGTCAGAGCATGCCTGTAGAGAAGGGACAATCTAAGCTTTATACCTTAGGCATGGAGAAAATACAAATGGCAAACAGTAATTTATGTGGCCCAGAGGCTTCAGCTGGTAGCATGGCCTCAGTCCATGCTGTCTTCAGCTGTCCCAATCTTAGATTGTGTGTGTGTGTTTTTTTTCTGTTTTGAAGAGGAAGAACAGTTTCTAGTCAACACTGTGACTGTCACAGAATAGCCTGCTGGGACTTTTATTCAAAGTATATACAGAGTTATAGAGCCTGACTTGACACCTGCAAATGTCTCTGCCCTGATCTTATTTGGCTATACAGACAATGATTCAGAACAAAATAAGATAATTTCTTCCAAAATCTATCTGCCTCAGCTGGGATTTTTGTCTTGCTTACAGGAATGACTTAGTATTCAGAGCCAAAACAGTGACGCTTGAGAGAGAGGCCATCAACTTAGTTCATTGTACAAGGGATAATCAATGGAAACTGTTCTTTTGCTCTTCAAGTTCAGAATCCCTGGTTAACAGAAGACTTGGTACAGCAAGAATCCTTTCACTCCATATTTTAAGAGCTGCTTTTTTAAGCATCGTTTTCTTCATTTGAAAATATTAAATGGTTTACGCACATCATCTTGATCAGCAAGAAGCAACTATGAGTTTTCTTAGGATTTTACATTTATTTACAAGAGCAGAGGGTTAAATGTACCAAATGAAGTAGCAGCTATGCGTCCAGAAATAATACAGGGATGGCTACAATGTCTGGATGTTGGTTTCATTGGCCTCTGAGCTGCTGTGTAGTCCCTGATTTTGGCAGCAGATGTCTTTCCATAGAAGGCATGGGATTTTCCATGTCTCCCTACCAGGAAGCAGCCCTGGGACCTTGAAATTCTCACAATGAAATGGAAGGGAGTGAGGAAGATGAGGATCCAGACTCTGCATTGGGCCAGTTGCAAAGGTATCTATCTGTCACTTTTGTCCCTGCAGAGCTACCTGTTGCTAAAATCTAGAGATCCTACACATGATCTTGATAAATGAGGGAGCAAGAGTTTAAACGTGGAGGAAATCTACCTTCAGTTTTTTTCTTCTTTGTCACTTACCTTTTCTGTGTCTGTCTTTATAGACATAAAACAATAGAAAAGTGTTTTTGTTGTTGTTGTTGTTTGTTTTGTGTGCACACGCTAGAATACTCCTTCCAGCTTCTGACTTATTTCAGTGCCATTCTTCAGACACTTAATGTTTTGTAAGGTGGGGCTTTGCAGACCTACCCTGAATATGTTCTCAACATACTGCTCAAAATCCAAATCCTTGATCTAGCATCAGCAAACTTCACTTATGTAGGTTTTAAATCTCATCTTTGTACCTCCATCTGATGCCTCAGCTGAGGGGTCAATGTATCAATTGTGAATCTTTACAAATTTCAGAAGCTTTGGAATTTGACTGTGGAACAGAAGGTGACCCTTGCCAAGCCCCAGCTGTGAAGTATCATGTAGCTTTCTAAATGACAGATTTTACTTGGCAGTGTTGGATTTTAACACAGGCAAGAATGTACCACAAAGGTATTGACAAAACATCCTGTTCTCTAAAATGAATGTTTATTATAGTGATGCCTGAGGAGATTTCAACTTTTTTTTTTTTTTTGGTTAGAGCAATACTGCAAAGTGTACATAGGCACTAATTGAGCTGTTAGCAGGGTTTGCAAAGAATACTAATAGGGTTATTACAACAGTGGTGATCTAAAAATAAAAGCAAGATAAAGGTCATGTGCAGCATCAGTATTCTTAGACTTACTGATAACCAGCTACCCTGTCAGGATTCTGGAATAAGGTATTTCTATAACAAAAATATTTGGAGATAGAGCAGAGATTTTCTGAAAAACTCTGTAAATATGTAAGTAGCTTTTGGACACCCTTATGAAAGTATCCATGTGTGACTTTAACTGTATTTTGGTTCTAACCTTCCCTGCCCCACTTTCTCTTTATGGCTTTAACTTAGTCCATTTACCTGTGTTTAAATAAATGTAGGGCAGAGTTTCCAAGAAAGTTGCAAGTATCTCAGTAAAGGAGACAATTTCTTAGAAGGTGTGAAGTACCATGAAGGCATTATAGTACCACACAAAGACTTATCACATCTTTCTCTGAAGCTTCTGATTGTAGTATATCTGAGGCTGATTTTCAGTTTGAGATGGGCAGCTTTTGCCTTATTTTCCCCTATGTTGATTAACCCCAAAAAGCTGCAGAGCTTGCTGCTTCATTCTTCACATGACGTTGCAGTGGGTTAAATGTGTTTCTCCACTTGTGGAGAGAGGCATTGAGGAAAAAAACACTGAATGGCATGGCTTTTTTTTTTTTTTAGATCGTCCAGTGAAAACTGAAAATTTGTAACACGGAGTATTTGTAACATCGAGTATTTGTACAGCCTGCTTGAGACTGATTACCTTTTATCCAGCTGCAATGTTGGTGCCTGTTGTCCTCTTTGTTGATACTATGTGTGTGTCACCAGGTCTTTCTTTTACCTCTAGTGTGTATTAATATTAATCCTTAATATGAAATGGATGGTAAAGGAAGCATCCTTAAAGAGTGTGTTGCTTTTCAGTTGTGCAGAGTCTGGAAAAAATGTTAATTTGGTATGATATTTGATGGACAGAATGTAGGGTTAATGAAAACAGTAATGTCATTGAGACGCTTATTGTAAAGAAGCAGAAAGGAGGATGATACTTGCTTCTCCACTGCCCCAATTCTCCACAATTCTGGAGGAACAGCTTTGACAAACTCAGCTCCTGGAAGGGTGATGGGGCAGGAGGGCCCTGGGCTGGAGCACGATGGCCTGGGCTAGGGTTAGCCTAGGGCCCAGCCTTCCTTTGGACACCCTTGGGAAGGCACCTGGATGTAGCTGGCATCCTGCTTTGGTCTCGTTGCCTCCATGTGTGGCTTTATTTGAAGATTTGTGCTGGAGGAGAGCAAAGGAGTGGGTAGAAGGGGCTGTGACCACTGCAGGAGACAGGAATACAGAAATCAAAATCTTTTGTGTGTCTTCAGCATGCTGTGGTATTCTGCAGAAGTAGGTGCTCTGAGATCAGAAGGCAGCTCTTCCACAGATGGACTGATACTGACGTGAGAACAGTTGTTCTTGTCTATAGAAGGTCTTCCTTTCTCTGCAGGTGTCAGGAAAAAAATAAATTTAAAAACGTGTAATGATTGAAAAAAAAAAATAGCATCTGCTCCTGAACAATGTTAGCTCAATGGTCATAAAGATTGAAGAATTGAATTAAAATATAATCTTGGATATCCTATGCTGGATTTGAAAACAGATATTCTGACATATATAGCTTATGCTTTGCTCCCCGTGTGATCCACTATCCATATTCTATGATTCTTTTATGTTTATTTGGTGTAACTAAACAAGAAAAAAATCTTAGTCTTCCGATACAAAATGATTCATAGAAACACAATATTTTGAGTTGAAAGAGACCTTAAAAACCACCTAATTCCACCCCCCTGCCATGGGCAGAAACACCTCCCACCAGACCAGGTTGCTCCAGCCTGGCCTTGAACATCTCCAGGTATGGGGCATCCACAGCTTCTCTGGGCAGCCTGTTCCAGTGCCTTACAACCCTTACAGTGAAGACTTTCCTCCTAATGTCTAGTTTAAATATATCCTCTTTTAGTTTAAAATGATAATTCCTTGTCCTATCCCTACACTCCCTGACAAAGAGTCCCTTCTCAGCTTTGCTCTAGACCCCTGTAGGTACTGGAGGTCTGCTATAATGTTCCCCCAGAGCCTTCTCATCTCCAGGCTGAACATCTCCAACTCCCTCAGCCTGACTTCACAGACTTCATAGAAGAGGTGCTCCAGACCTCTGATCATCCTCCTGGCCCTCCTCTGAACCTACTCCAAGGGTCCATGTCCTTCTTGTGCTGGAGGCCCAAGAGCAGAACGCAGTACTCCAGGTGGGGTCTCCCAAGAGTGGAGTAGAGGGGGAGAATCACCTTCTTCAATCTGAACTATTTAGAGGCAGCACGATTACCAAGACAGAAAAGTTATTCCCTATAGATCAGAGATGAAGTCTTGGCTAGAAACACCTACACCTGAAATTATTGATATGGTAGCTGTTTGTACAACCTGGCTCTTGAACTGTCGTGTTCTAACAGTTTTCCTTAAAAACAACAACAAAAAGTGTTTTCTATGTGTCTGCGGCTTTCTAGATTAATTCAAACTAAACATCGGTTACTAATGAGTGTAATGTTGAATATGAGATCCTGAGTGCTTAATAACATGGTAATCAGTCTTTATGATTGCCAGATATATCTGAGAGATGTTTTTCCTAGGTCTGGTCCCAGCCATCCCATGACTGCACCTGTATTCTGATCCTATTCAGTCTCTTTCAGCTGATGAGTTCCCAAATTGCACCCTGAAGGCTTGTCTGTAATCGTTGCGATAGTAACTTTGTGTTACTATTACCACAAGGTGGAAATACCACAGAAGTGGTATTTCATTGATTTTGGGGGTTGTGTGCATGTTTTTTTGGGGGGGTGAGGTACTGGTAGGAGAAGGTCTTTTCCATTTAATGTTTCTCATTGGGTTGCTGCCTTAAGGGCAGACTTTCAGCATAACAGACAGGAATTTGCCTACACAGTATGTCCTATTAATGTAGAGGTACTAAATATGGAAGAGACTCCCACTTCCATTGTCTTTCTCATTCTGTTTCTTGAATACCCCAGTTGGACTTCTAATAAAGTACTTCCTCCAGCTGTCATGAAAGCTTACGCTATGATCATAACTTTGTTTCCTAGCAACTCTGCATTCTTCAGCTCATAAAAGGTGGCTTATACTTTTAATGAATTTAATTCTGAGCCTTGGCCATTCAAAAGCAAATAATGTGGAAAAGTAAATGTCTTCCATACTTTAAAGAGGAAAAGTTCATATAATTGCCTATCTGCTTTAGCATTGCATATCATTTTGATAAGATGAACAGTTCTTAAATGTCCTTGCTTTTCAAATTATATTTTCAGTTGTGACTGGTGATATGAATGTGACTACCCTCAACCATGTGGCCTTGGGGGTTAGGGATCTTTGCTTGTGAAGGTTTTGCTTAGCAACTTCTTGCATTTGAGCATCAATGTTTTACTTGAAGGAGGGTAATGGGCCTTCTTTTCAATTATTTTGTTAATTATTTTATTTTTATTTTACTTCTTATTTTAATATAATTCAGTTTATTTGGCTGGATTGTCCTGTCCTGGCCTGCTTTGAACCTGAGTTTTGAACCTGAGTTTTATTACAGAGGGGAGGCCGCAGTCTGCTGAGCTGGAGTATGGTGAGATTGTTTACAAGCTCTAAAGTAAGGTTTCAGATGGATTATATCACTGCTGTCTCACTTGCATAAAGCAAGTCAATGAAATATCTTCAGCATTCCCTTTGGCTGGATGGTTTCTTAATATTTGTCCTCTATAAAATACTATAAGTTGAAATACTTTTTCCCATTCTGTCTCACTTTGTTATTTCATTAGCATGTTATCAAAGTGGAAGCTGGTGGGAAATATTTTGAAATCAAAGATCCCTTTTAGTCACATTATAGTCAGGATGTATATGGAAGTTGTGTGTGAATTCTGATTCCTTCAGAAATGTAGCAAGAATCAACTATTTGATTGGTATTTGAAAGAAACTTTCTAAGTGACTAATAAGACAGAACAAAAAAAAAAAGAAAGAAAGCTGACTAGTGAAAGCTAACTTACTTTTTGGTGACAGGCTTTCCATATTTCGAAACCTCAGTGTTTCTTTGCATTGGAATTGAAGAACTTTCAAGAAAATCTTTCCATTAAAAAGGTCAATTTTTGTTGTTGTTGTTTGCCTTCTCACATCTGAAGTGACCAGATTGTTTTCATTGCTTGTTGGAAAATAGATACTGTGAAAGAGCAAACTTCAGTGAAAACGTGCTACGCTGAAAATAATGTAATTAACTTTAGAAACTAGGACCTACTATGCTGGTTCAGAGTAGCAATATATTTAGCAGGGGATTTTGTATACTACAGAGACAAATTCTAAAAAAGGGAAAAGACTACTTTCTGGATTTCAACACTATAGGGGAAAAAACTACAATAAAATACCTCTCTCTGTCTTCTGTTACTGTGATAACATCTTCATCCTTATTTATTCTGGACAAATCTTCCCAAATTTTTGTCACGTCTCTTAAGGTGGTCATCTTGTTTTTCACCTTCCTCTTAAATGTGACCCTACTTAAACTTCCTTATGTGCATATACTATAATAGTTTTTAGTGATGAGGTCACGTATTACTTCTTCCAAGTATACTAGCTAAATGGATAGTTGCAAGATGGATGGCATTAAAAGCAAGTTGATATTAGTTTAAGATTTTATGCTTTATATTTGTCCTCTGTATTATGTATTTAGTGTTTACTAAATCCTGATCTGACTACAAAGCATTTGTTAATTTTTTTTTTGTGCGATGCTTTCCACTATGCTATCTTGCAAGCTTTGTCATCACTAATGCATCTATTTTCAAGGTGCTTTGAGGGGAGGAAAAAAAAAGAGAATCTTTCTATTTTGCTTAAGGGGAATGGGGAGGTGGAAAGGTCAGGGTTAAATTGTGTATTCATTTCAAATACCTAAATTAAGATGCTAAAGACTTGATCTTTGTGTCTACAATGCAGAGAGCTCTGTAAATTTAAAGCATGCAGATTCAAAGTTTGGCGCCCTTTTAGCTGCAGCTGCTGCAGAGCTCCTGTGCAAAAGGCTTCTTTTGTCATACAACTTTGCTTCATCCCTGTGCAGCCCCATTCTGTGCATTGGCCCATCCATCAAAAAAAATAATAAATGCAAGAAATGATCAGAAACTCCAGTGATCCCAGTGTCAAGTCATTTTCCATGTGAATGAATAAAGTTAGCTGTTAGCAACCAAAGGATTTCCTTGAGTAAGCAGATACTCCATTAGTTAGGGAGGATATGCACCTTCCCAGTGAGGTTCACCAGTATTAGCTGGGAAGGGAAGAACAGTACAATTTGGAAACCATGGGCTGCAGTTAATGCTGTGGGGAAAGCACAGGCTTGCTACAGCACAGCTGCCACCTTGGTGGCAGAATCAGAACCACTCACAGTTAACACATTTATGCACCCTCTGCCTGCACTGGCTCCCAGGGCACTCTGTCCCTCTGTCTTCCTGCTCCAAATTGGTCTGCACTCAGCCTTATCCAGGTGCCCCAGTTCCCTGCCTTTAACTCTTTATCATGATGTGCACCACATTTCCAGTGTCTTAGTTTCCTTAAGACCATTTCTGATGTGCAGTAGCACTCACTCAACATTAAAATGTTTTTACTTAGTATTTGGTTTCCTGATGAGACAACACTACTGGAAGGGAAACAGTCTTGAGCCTGCTTTCATTCTGCCCTTTCAACTGTTGCAGTTTTAGAGGGGGAGTAGGGCCCTAGAAGAAAGCTCTCCTTCTGCAGTGACTACGTACAGCAGTGCTTGCCAGCAAAGCCAAGGCATGTATACTTGCGGAAACTACAAGTGTTAGACTACAGCTTTTGAAGTCAAGAGGATTAAAATTTGTCTCCTAGGTGTTGAAAGTCTTAATGCCTCTGCGTATTTTATTTCAATATATTTTTTTTTTCCTTTGACATATGCTGACTGAAGTTTTAAAACATGACTGTTCATCAGTATGTATAATGCTGTAATATTGTAGGGAAATGAAGGGGGATAATACCTCTGTAACTGCTGAGCTTAACATGATGAAAGACAAGCTTTTAAAAACTCTTTAAATAGGTACTCTCTAGACATTTCTTCTGTCATTTTCATTCTACTGTGTGGAAAGTGTTAGATATCAATCCCCTTCACTTTTTTAAAACTTTATGTAGTTGGTGTAATGTATGGGTACAGGCACTGAAACATCCCACAGATTTAGTGCTTTTTTTTTTTTTTTTTCTGTGAGAAACTTACAGGATAATATCAACTTCACTAATATATCAGTTTGAGCCTTCCCATTCATACAGCCTATCACAGACATGAAAAGAAACTCTGTTCCAGACAGAATTTGTGCATGTTGTTGATCACTTTGTCTTGAATGGCTTGCAATGCTGCTGCACTAAGCAGAAGTAAAGTTGCATGCTCTAAAAAGGGCTTTGAAAGCTCCTTCAAAAGCTTTCTCAAAGCCAGGAAGCCAGGCAGTAGTGAATCAAAGGCAAAATGTTCTGCCCACATGCTTCATCCCCACCATCATCTCATCTCAATTTGAGTTGCTGACCTAGAAGCAGACAGATGGATATGTGACCTGCTTTTTTCTGCAATGACAGAACATCCCAAGTACTTTTGTTACATCTGTGCTGTATTTGCTCAGCTTTGTAGCCAGAGCTTTCAAATTACTACAGTTTTTCTGGTGCTTCTCTTTTTGTGTCTGCTAAATCAAATGTGCATTTTTTTTTTTGGTGTGCTGTTTTTGCCAAAAACACCAATCCTCTGTCCTTTCCCATATCTAAAAACAAGCTGCAGTTTTAGATGCTCAGAATCTGTACAACTTCAAGGATGATTTCTGGTGTTTAAAACCAATCATCACCACAGGAATACAAGCAACTTCCTGTGTGATAGTGTTGCATGTTCCATCAGAAGCTTATACTACTTGTGAGCTATTTACAAAGCAATTGCCATTTTCATCCTATTAGTCCACTCTGGAAGATCTTAAAGCCAGTTATTTGATCACTTAAGCCTGCCTGGTATTCCACTGGTGCAAAAGCATACAGCTGAACATCAAACAAGACTAATTAGCTTCCAACTACCTACTGCTTGAAGTTACAGTTTTTGTGATTTCTTGATTTAAGCTACAGCTGAGGAAACAAACTTCTTTGCTGACACTAGCCAGAAGGAGTAGATGGAGGGGAGAGGAGACTTGTGGCTTTGATCTAGAATGACTTACTGTGCAATGGAGTATCTATCTCATTATACTTGCAGTGAAGTAATCTATCCGTGATTAGCAGGAAAAAACATTTTCCTTCAGAGCTTTAAAATGTATGGTCTTGTACAAGTAGGTACCACTGACTACTTGGATCTTAAGGACCTGGAAAATGGGAGCACTGCAGCACCCAGTACCAACAGTCGTGCTTTGCAAGAGCTCTGTGGTTTTCCTGTCCTTAGGGGTTTTTACTGTTTTATTTTAGATGTGTTCAGCTATTTTGGTAGAGTGTAAGTAGGTTGTATTTAAAGAATAAAACTGTAATACTTAGCACTCTGAACTCATGACTTCTGTGTATGATCTTTGAGTCAGTCTGGCCCTGGAGTCCAATGCTGGGAAATAGCTGCCTTCAAGTGATTTCATAAGGCAGTGGCCCATATGTGATATGTGTGCATAGATAGACCATAAAGGGTATGTTTTAACAAGCATAGGGTTAAAATGTTCAGTTTCATCACGGGACATTCTTTAGAGCAACTATAAATAGTAATGAATTACACAATTATGATCAGAAAGTTATTTTCTTTACAGTCTGTCATTTATATAAAAGAATAAGAAAACACTGAACACTTTTCCTCTGACCCCAGATTCCTCCTCCTATGAAGAGGCTTGTGAAATGTGTAAATTATTTCAGTCTTGTGATGGCAAAGTAGCACACATCCATAGGTCTCCCCATTCACCACCCTTATGTTTGGAATATACTCTTTCCTCTTCCTTTTTCTTTTTTTTTTATTTGACCAATTTATACATATGTACATTTCTAAAGAAAGAATCTAATATGAGGTTTGCCTACTTTGTTCTCTCTCAGTAGGTGTCTAAGGTTTGTTGCACAAATCCAAATATAATTTTTCCTTTTTCAGTTTCTCAGTTTGGCTGCTGTACAGACACATCCAGTATTCACCTGTTGTTAATCATTTTTACTGAGATATCAGGACCGAAAGATGAACAGTAGAGAAAGAACTTTGTATGAAAACAACAACAGCAACAAAAACCACAACACTTTGGGGTAGTAGTCATACCACATACTGTGCTCCAGTGAAAGGTCAGGATTCATATCATCAACCATTACGTTTTCACAGTATTGATGTCTTTATTTGAGCTCTAGTAAGTGGAGACATTTAATAGCTACGGAATAGGCAGTGAGAGCAGGGACTTGTGGCCTGGGAAGGGTATAGGGATGCTGTCTAGATGGGCAGGGATGGGATCAGGAAACCCAAGGCACAGTTGGAATTGAGCTTCACAAGGGATGCACAAAATAACAAGGGTTTCTATAGGTACATTGGCCAGAAAAGAAAGGTCAAGGAGAGTGTTCCCCCTCTGTTAAAACAGAAGGGAGAACTGGTAACAGCACACATGGAGAAGGCTGAGGTACTCAAATTCTTTGCCTCAGTCTTCATGCTAGTCAGGCTTCCCATATCTCTCGTTACCCTGAACCTGTACGTAAGGGCTGGGGGAGCAAAGTCCCTCCCATTGTAAGTGAATAAGCATGTTCAAGACCACCAGATGCAACTGAACAGGTAGAAGCCTATGGGGCCTGATAGTATGCATCCCAGGGTCCTGAGGGAAGTGGCTGGTGGAGTTGCCAAATATCTCTCCATCATATTTGAAAAGTCCTGGCAGTCAGGTGAAGTCCATGGTGACTGTAAAAAAGGAAACATCATTCTAAAAAAGGGTAAAAAGGAAGACTGGAGGAACTACAGACTGGTGAGCCTGGCAAGATCATGGAAAAGATCCTCCTGGAAAAAATGTTAAGAACACATGGAGGACAAGAAAGTGATTTGAGACAGCCAGCATGGCTTCACCAAGGGCAAATTGTGCCTGACCAATGTGGTGGCATTCTATGATGGAGTGACTGCATCAGTAGAAAAGGGAAAACAAATTGATGTCGTCTACCTGGAATTTTTAAGGCCTTTGACATGGTTCCACATAACATCCTGATCTCCAAACTGGAGAGAGATGAATTTGAAGGGTGGACCTTCAGTGGATAAAGAATTGGATTGAAGACTTTACCCAGAGAGCTGTGGTCAATGGCTCTATGTCCAGATGGAGGCCATTGACGCATGGTGTCCCTCAAGGGTCTGTCTTGGGACCAGAACTGTTTAATATCCATGACATAGACAGTGGAAATGAGTGCACCCGCAGCAAGTTTGCAGGTGACACTAAGCTGGGTGGTACAGTCGATACAATAGAAGCAAGGTATGTCTTCCAAAGGGACCTGGACAAGCTTGAGAAGTGGGCCCATGTGAACCTAATGAGGTTCAACAAGTCCAAGTGCAAGGTGCAGCACCTGGGCTGGGGCAAACCTGGTCTGGTGGGAGATGTCCCTGCTCATGGTAAAGAGTTGGAACTCAATGATCCTTAAGGTCCCTTCCAACCTGAATCGTGCTGTGATTCTATGGTAAGAAATATACATACTTTTAGGTCATGATTTGTCTGATCTGGTTTAGGTGTAGTAGATGTTAGGATGAGATGATTTAAGCTCTATGAATGCCCATTTTTCTCCAGTGGCTGGAAAGGGTGACTCTTGCAGATGGTTACAGTAGTATTTGTTCCAATCCTTCCATTCCTTCCCAATGTGTTTAGGCTAGGCACTGTAAATTTGGTAGCATATTCCTCCCATCCCGACCTGTGCCCTCCTCCACACATCCCTACCCCCCTGTTT